>CM060964.1:207186903-207234403 GCA_030765045.1 Tenodera sinensis | reverse complement strand
TAGATAGATAGATAGATAGATAGATAGATAGATAGATAGATAGATAGATAGATAGATAGATAGATAGATAGATAGATAGATAGATAGATAGATAGATAGATAGATAGATAGATAGATAGATAGATAGATAGATAGATAGATAGATAGATAGATAGATAGATAGATAGATAGATAGATAGATAGATAGATAGATAGATAGATAGATAGATAGATAGATAGATAGATAGATAGATAGATAGATAGATAGATAGATAGATAGATAGATAGATAGATAGATAGATAGATAGATAGATAGATAGATAGATAGATAGATAGATAGATAGATAGATAGATAGATAGATAGATAGATAGATAGATAGATAGATAGATAGATAGATAGATAGATAGATAGATAGATAGATCGATAGATAGATAGATAGATAGAGAGATAGACAGACAGACAGACAGACAGACAGACAGACAGACAGACAGACAGACAGACAGACAGACAGACAGACAGACAGACAGACAGACAGACAGACAGACAGACAGACAGACAGACAGACAGACAGACAGACAGACAGACAGACAGACAGATGGATAGATGGATAGATGGATAGATGGATAGATGGATAGATGGATAGATGGATAGATGGATAGATGGATAGATGGATAGATGGATAGATGGATAGATGGATAGATGGATAGATGGATAGATGGATAGATGGATAGATGGATAGATGGATAGGTGGATAGGTGGATAGGTGGATAGGTGGATAGGTGGATAGGTGGATAGGTGGATAGGTGGATAGGTGGATAGGTGGATAGGTGGATAGGTGGATAGGTGGATAGGTGGATAGGTGGATAGGTGGATAGGTGGATAGGTGGATAGGTGGATAGGTGGTTAGGTGGATAGGTGGATAGGTGGATAGGTGGATAGGTGGATAGGTGGTTAGGTGGATAGGTGGATAGGTGGATAGGTGGATAGGTGGATAGGTGGATAGGTGGATAGGTGGATAGGTGGATAGGTGGATAGGTGGATAGGTGGATAGGTGGATAGGTGGATAGGTGGATAGGTGGATAGGTGGATAGGTGGATAGGTGGATAGGTGGATAGGTGGATAGGTGGATAGGTGGATAGGTGGATAGGTGGATAGGTGGATAGGTGGATAGGTGGATAGGTGGATAGGTGGATAGGTGGATAGGTGGATAGGTGGATAGGTGGATAGGTGGATAGGTGGATAGGTGGATAGGTGGATAGGTGGATAGGTGGATAGGTGGATAGGTGGATAGGTGGATAGGTGGATAGGTGGATAGGTGGATAGGTGGATAGGTGGATAGGTGGATAGGTGGATAGGTGGATAGGTGGATAGGTGGATAGGTGGATAGGTGGATAGGTGGATAGGTGGATAGATGGATAGATGGATAGATGGATAGATGGATAGATAAGTAAATAAATAAATAAATAAATAAACAAATAAACAAACAAACAAATAAATAAACAAATAAATAAGTAAATAAATAAGTAAATAAATAAATATATATATTTAGTCTTAAAATTGTATGTATGGCAGCGCCATGTCCAAGGGGTTAGACCGTTCGCCTATCACCAAGTTGGTCCCAGGGACCCGCATGTGGTATTCATGGTCGTCTAAGCGGCTTCTGGGCGGTTTTCTCCTGGTTCGCCGGTTTCCCCGCCACTTATTCCACCAACTGCTCTGTCACCACCTTTCCATTCATCAATTTTGCCTACATTTTATATGATCCTCTTCTCACTCTCATACCTGGGGCTGAGCTAACCACCCGCTTCCAGGTGCTCGCTCTGCCCCATCCAAAGGTCCATCTGCTCCCCAACAAGCATCTGACCTTAGGCACAGGCTTGTAAGTCCTAGGGGGTGTAAGTCTTCCACACGGGGAGGGTAGTCAGACAAAGAAGAAGTAAAATATAAGTATGTGTATATTTTCAAATCAAAACACTTCCATTTTATGTGACACATTAACAACACATTTATATCTAGAGTATTCATAACAGACATACCAGATGCTCATTGTGAAATAAGTGTTCATTGATGTAGGTTTCTTTGTTGGTCCGTTTCTTCTTCATGATAAGCAGTTATGGTTGCAGAATTATCAGTACAGAGCGCTACAATATATTGTCACCACGCCCGCCACATCTAATTGCCGACAACAGCAGTGTCACCCATCGCATTATTGTCGGCACTACCGCAAAGGAGCCGAAGGAAAGAGACAGAGAATGGCCGCATTGTTGGGGCGCTTGTCGAAAGAGAGAAAAGGATAGAAGCTTCTGGAATCTTCCGCTTTGTATTCCACCGCAATAACTGAACTTTCCAGAATAGTGCCTGGGAGATATAAATAGCGGTAAAGTGCGACAGAAGGGCGGACAGACGTATGTGAAGCGTTGAGTAGTCGTGCCGACGGAAAGAAGAGACGTATGCGAAGCATCGAGGAGTCGTGCCGACGGAGTTAGTTCTTTGTGTTACGAGTTCGGAGCCGTGCTGTTGGAGAATCGAAAAAGACTTTCTTGCTGTTGCAACGAGTGTACAAAGTTACTGTTTACCGAAATAAAAGTGTTTCTTTATCTCGACTACATCTGTCTTCTTTACTCTACGACACACCAAAAAGTCACACTGGTGTCAGAAGTGGGATTCGTCGAATTGCCTCTAGTTTCGTTACATCGTCGTTAGAAGTTGCAACGTTAGAACCAAGATGGAGGGAGATTCGGAAACCAGGATGATGGCAATGATGAAAGAATTATTCGCCGAAATGAAGACGGCAAACGATAACCTCGCTGCCGAGCTGAAAGAGATGAAGACGGCAAACGACAACCTCGCTGCCAAAATGGAAACGTCAAACGACAACCTCGCTGCCCAAATGGAAACGAGAAACGACAACCTCGTTGCCGAGCTGAAAGAAATGAAGACGGCAAACGACAACCTCGCTGCCAAAATGGAAACTTCAAACAACAACCTCGCTGCCGAGCTGAAAGAGATGAAGACGGAGCTATTGGCGAAAATTGACGGCGAAGTGATTGGCGTCACGGAAGACGTGGAAGAACTCGGCGAAAAGGTGGAAGACCTCTGCCAGCACGTGGACGTCGTGGAGGACGACGGGGAACGTCTTGGCGCCCTGGTAGTAAGAGTTGACGAGAGCGTCAAAGTACTGGATGCCAGGGGCAGACGGAATAGCGCGGAGCCGGGGAGGGAGCACCTAGTGGCCGAGGCGACAGTTGCGCCCGTTTCAGATGATGTGAGGGAAGACGTGGAACAACTCGGCGAACTGAATGGCGTGACGGAAGACGTGAAACAACTCGGCGAACTGATTGGCGTGACGGAAGACGTGGAACAATTCGGCGAACTGATTGGCGTGACGGAAGACGTGGAACAACTCGGCGAACTGATTGGCGTGACGGAAGTCGTGGAACAACTCGGCGAACTGACTGGCGTGACGGAAGACGTGGAACAATTCGGCGAACTGATTGGCGTGACGGAAGACGTGGAACAACTCGGCGAACTGATTGGCGTGACGGAAGACGTGGAAGAACTCGGCGAAAAGGTGGAAGACCTCTGCCAGCATGTGGACGTCGTGGAGGACGACGGGGAACGTCTTGGCGCCCTGGTAGTAAGAGTTGACGAGAGCGTCAAAGTACTGTATGCCAGGGGCAGACGGAATAGCGCGGACCCGGGGAGGGAGCACCTAGTGGCCGAGGTGACAGTTGCGCCCGTTTCAGATAACGAAAGTGTACGTCTCGGGGAAGACAAAGGGACAGTTCAGGGACGTCGTCGAGGGTCCTCTGGAGGAGTGTGTCGGGTACGTAACCAACCAGGATATGACGTGGAGGACGATCAGCAGGGAAGCGCACAAGCAAACGAGCAACACGCGAGAACCGACTCGGCGTGTGACATGGGGGGACCGTCGGAGCCATCCAATCACCTGACGCATAGTGCCGTGAACGGAAGAATGGTGGACATCATCGTGGACGGCAGGATACAGGAGAGGCCGTGCCGAGCACGAGTGAACACGAGTGCAGCGGTGGACGTGACTCGCGCGGATGTGGCGGGGGTTGTTTCTGGACCCATCAGAAGCAAGGTGGCTGCGAAGGTGCGCCAGAGAGGTCGGCGGACATGGTACCCAGTGAGCCGTTTCCAAGTGCGCAGGATGGCCCGTCAACACACCAGGAAGAAGGGCAACTGGACGAGGGACCGTCAAGACCGGCGGTACTGTTGCAGAATTTCGAAGCAGGATGGCATACATCGTCCTACCCGGACCAGGGGACACTATCCAACAGCGATACCTAGGATCGTGCCTCCTGGAGAAGAGGTTCGATGGGTTAGTCCACCGGGGCGCAAGGGAGATGCCGCAGTGATAGTGCTGGTCGGGACGACCAGCTCTGAGGAGGGAGCAGTGTCACCACGCCCGCCGTATCTAATTGCCGACAACAGCAGTGTCAGCCATCGCATTATTGTCGGCGCTACCGCAAAGGAGCCGAAGGAAAGAGACAGAGAATGGCCGCATTGTTGGGGCGCTTGTCGAAAGAGAGAAAAGGATAGAAGCTTCTGGAATCTTCCGCTTTGTATTCCACCGCAATAACTGAACTTTCCAGAATAGTGCCTGGGAGATATAAATAGCGGTAAAGTGCGACAGAAGGGCGGACAGACATATGTGAAGCGTTGAGTAGTCGTGCCGACGGAGTTAGTTCTTTGTGTTACGAGTTCGGAGCCCTGCTGTTGGAGAATCGAAAAAGACTTTCTTGCTGTTGCAACGAGTGTACAAAGTTACTGTTTACGGAAATAAAAGTGTTTCTTTATCTCGACTACATCTGTCTTCTTTACTCTACGACACACCAAAAAGTCACAATATTTTCGATAAATATCAATATAAATCTCCAGCGATTTTACTTAAACACTGCCTGTATTGCGAGAAAGTAAGCTCGAGGTCATATGACGTGATGGGGCAACGCGTAAATACTAGATGTACATTTCATGTACTTTATTATTCTCAGATGGATTGTTTCCCTTGAACAGCTCCTTGATTAGACAATTTAGATATCATATCCACGATTTTATGTAGAACTGTAACTGAACACGAGCCCCTCTCGTATTGTTAACAGCTACTCGAGAACACAGTTATAACGTCTTTAAGATCTAAAAGATCTCCTATCCTGTGTTTGGTGTCCGAACTAGCTGTGGCAAGAGGCCCTGATCTGCAAGGTATGTGTGAGTTGTTGCAGGAATGGAACCAAACGAAGAGTTAACTAACATTTGACTTCAATTGCAAATTTCCAGATTTGTAGAGAACTGCTTACGACATCTACATAGAATATAACTGTCTAAACTTCAACTGCAACGTTATAATACTTGAACTTTGTCACCCTTTAGCAACCGCCGAATTATGTATACGCGCCAGGTTACGTACAAATCACAAAGTTGCACGTGCACTAGCTGCTCGATTCAAGAGGAATGTGAGTTGCGTTGCATGTGTTTGCGTGGGCGACACGAAGGAAGCGATTTCCATTGGTCAACTTTTGAGCACGTCATGGTAAGATACGAATCAGGCCGCGGATTTTTTCGGGCTTTGCTTGCACAACAATTGTAATCTTATCACTCATCTAATCTGACTAGACTTCCATTCTTGAGACTTTAATATACTCAGCTTTTTTACAACATTCTCCCCTTAACTATCGATTAGAATCTCCTTTTACTTCTTTCTATTATTAATTACTTATATTCACATTATAATTTCGATTTCAAAGTGTGTGTATGTGTGTGTGTGTGTGATGCGTGTGTCTGTATGTGCGCGAGCACGCTCTCCTTATACGCTTCTACACCGTTCCACTGATTTCACCGAACTCGGAACAACTAACCTTTGAAAGAATGCAAAAGTTAATGTAGGTTAGAATTCGAAATTGCATTGCATTCCACGGAATTAATTATTTCATTTTATATAATGCCTACAAAAGCGCAAGACCATCTATGTTTTTTTCAACGATAATCGTAGTAGCTCAAACATTGCCAACATAAAAATAATTTACTTGCCTTTTCAGGTCCTCACAAACTAACAAAGGAACCATGAGTTCTTATAATATTCGTTGATCTCCTCTCGGGTATCGATCACGGAGTAATAAGTAGCGCCCAGATTTTTTTGCAATAAAAGAACTTAAAAATATTTCTTTTTTATGTGCTAATGATTCTAAAACTGTCTTACAAACTGAAGTATGTTCAAAAGGTTAGAACAAAACACAAAGAAACATCTAGTTTACCGAACAATAAATATTGAAACTCACCAGTTTTCAACTAAACATCAGATTAAAACATCTGGTTGGAGTGCACAACAAATGTCCTCTCCAGATTGCGCATCGTATAGCCTTGTCTATTATCTTTGAGTCACGATGTCAACTTAGCACACTTGAAGAGGAGAATATCACTAATAGACACATTTTCAAGTTCACCTGTGTTCGCCTTCCTGAATTTGAGCCACTTTACTGAGGGTTTGATAGCCACCGTGTTTTCCCAAAGTCTGAATTTTATTCCTTACAACTCCTGGTTTCAAACTTGAGATTGTGTAAAGCTGTTTCGCAACAAACTGAATTTCTTTAACTCAATTATTTAATAAGTCAAGTCACTTAATACGTTTCTAGTTTGTTTATTGAACGAATCAAGAAATCAAAATTGGAAGATATGAAGGCAAATTCACATTTTAAATTAGCATCACGTATTAAATTCTGGATAACCTCCATAGCAGAAGCACCTCTTTGTCCAATTCATTTACTACTGATGTAAATGCTTTAAAATAATCTACATAATATACCACGGCTTTAAACCAGGTATTTCAGCGCATGACTACTGATGTAGGAAGCAATGGAATATTGGTATTAATAGTTTTACAAGTATCTGTGTGTATCTGTGTGTGATGGGGCTTTTACGAACACTTTTCCTGTTGTAAACTAGGCTTGTCCACATAAGGATAAAAGTTTCACACATTCTATGCAGAGCTGAACTACGCAAGTTACATGAATTATATTCGGGAAAATTAAACTTACACCTTGGGCAGCTTTCTTCATTATGCTATGGAGTCCCTAAGCAGAAGCAATACATTGTCGTATTTTACACCATTTGGCCACAATTTTTCTAAAGCTTGCTTAAACACCCTAGCTATTGTTACATGATTTGCAGCTAGCATTTCTTTACAGGCTAGCAAGAACTATTGTTGAGAAACGTTTTGTCATTTTTCATTACACCTGCAATTAATTTCCTACTTTTCTACCACAGGCATTGATAGCTTGGTCAATGGTAATCCATGTTTTTCATTTTCATAAATGGATCTTATGTAACATAATGTTTTCTCGTAGCAATTTGGAAGCAAATTTTTCCGTAGCATCGACTCATCAGGTGAATTTTTATTTTTATTTGTATGTTTCTGAGCTCAGGATTGTTCCCCTTATAAAGGGGAATGCCAGGTGAAATAAATGTTTTGCACAAATTTGAATGAAATTCTGAATGTTTTGGTATGCCAGAAGAAGAGGATAGTGTTGATTCTCCTATAGGAAATTGCCTTGACGAATTGGGCAACTTTGGTCTTTTAATGCATCCATTCTTCTTTTTTTTTCCCGTTACCTGATTACCCTCCCCTTATGTAAGACTTACACCCCCTAGGATTTATAAGCCACTGCTTAGGGTCAGACGCCAGTCGGAGAGCACAGGAACCTATGGACCGGACAGAGTGAAGACCTGGAAGTGGGTGCTCAGTCAAGCACCAGATATCAGAGTGAGGAAGAGGATAGTATGATATGCAGGCGAAATAATCGGAGGTAAAGGTGATGACGGAGCAATTGGTGCAATGAGAGGCTGGGGAAACCGCAGAACCCGAAAAAACCCTCCCAGACGCCGCTTCGTTTGCCACGAATACCACGTGCAGGTCTCTGGGATCGAACCCGGATCGCCTAGGTGGTAGGCGAACGGGGTAATCGCTCGGCCACGGAGCCGAGTGTGTAGTGCATCCTAAGCGTTGTAATTAACTCTTTGTTTAAGCATATTAGGTAACAATTTGTAAATGTATCCAAAGAAGCGCAAGCAATTGGGCAAGTCTGCCTAAATCCTATCCAGCATTTATAGGATACATATTACCTTGAGGAAAAATATCTTTTGAGGAGCCACAGTTATTACAAATTTATTATTTGCCATCCCTTATTCAGGCATTGAAAAGTTGTGGAGAGAAATCGGCAAACCACGGGTAACGCCGGCTATCTCAGCTAGTGCGTAAGGTCCTAAGTTATAAACTGTAGTCCAAGGAATATTTTAAAAAGTCTAAAATGTTGAAAAGTGAGGAATTGAGGAAAATTGTCCTAAATGGCATAGGACAAATGAAATAGCCATTTGTAGCATTAAGGGACCCTGAGACTGAAATTTGAATTGTCTATATTTTTATAGGTATGAAATCAATATTTTTCACACTTTAGGGGTATATGTTATAAACCACCTAACAATGTTCCAACACAATCTGTTTTATAGCTTTGAGGGAATTAATTATTCAATTTATTTTCAATGCGAAAATACCTTAATATTCAGTATACTTGCACATCAAAAGCTGAAAAATCACAACAGTTTTATTTTATAAATTCTAATTGTCCAACAAACACCATCAATCTCTGGCAGGAAATAAAAATAATTACTTTTAAAGTAATTCGTTTGGTTTGATGGAGATTGAATACATTTTAAAACCATTTTTGTGTATTTAATTTTTTTAAAGCTAAGCAGATCTCCAGATTTTGAAACCAACGATTGAAGCTGAAGTCACATAAATGAAACATGCACTGGAAAAGTTCTAGAGCATAGCACAAAATATTGTGGGCAAGCAGCAAATAGTGTATTAAAAATGTTAATTCGAGAAAATCCAGTTTTTCTACACAGATGCAACATGATTATGAGTAAGATTACCTGCTCGTCACACCTTCCCTCTTTTGTCTAGCAGTCTCTAGCTTAACCACCCTTTTCCGTTGAGTTTGGTTGATTTTTAGCGCTTTTTGGCTCATATTTTGTTCAAATACTATCGAAAATTTAAGCAAAAAGGGGGTGTTTAAATGTAGCGCACAAGGTAGCTTTAAAACTGGCAGAATCTAAAAAATTTCACTGCGAACTGGTGACTGAAAGTTTGGGGAACATTTATGTGCATAAATCTAAAAATCGTCAGTTTGATAATTTCTCTGTCATTTTTCAATCCCTAGGTCCCTTAATATTTTTGTTATTAAAAATCCAATTTGTAACATGAAAATACATATTATGCATCTAATAAAAATGCAAAAAGCAAAAAATTGAAAATTGTCACAATTGTTGCCAAATTTGACCATAGCTGCCTCGAAATGTTTACATTTTGAAACGTGGTATGTAAGATGGCTGTCCTTGAAGAACTGGGCCATGGCGGCGCCGTGGCCGAGCGGTTAGCGCGCTCGCCTACCACCTAGGCGGCCCGGGTTCGATCCCAGGGACCCGCATGTGGTATTCGTGGTGGACGAAGCGGCGTCAGGGCGGGTTTTCTCCGGGTGCTCCGGTTTCCCCCGCCATCTCATTCCACCGGTGCTCCATCTTCATTCCATGTATCATCAGTGTCACCGCCTGCGGTGCCGTAGTAGTAAAAGCGGGCGTTAAACACTACATTATTAAGAACTGGGCCACTAGGAGATTCTGTATAATACATCTCGTGTTACATACAACTTGCAACCAAATAAATAGCCTTAAAGTGCACACATTCAAGTATAGGTTTAGCTGTTGATAGAATGACAAGGAACTCGTTTCCCCGTTTCCCTTCCAGTTAAATCTTCCGCATCAAGTGGCTTGTACCACAAGGCAAATGGAGGGAGGGTTCACACCTGGCCTGGCCAACCCGGGCTTCCTTACAATTTAGCCCACAGAAGCATTTTATCTTTATTTCCGGCATATCCCTCCACGTGGATATGGGTGAAACGAAATTTCACACCAGGACTGCCAGTCATATTTCTTCTCACAACCACCAGATCCCCCCTAAACAAAAAGCCAAAAATATCCTATGCAGCTATTAGCATATCTCACGAACCACATGTGATATTCATATCGGTGCATATGGGGCCCTACGTTCCATGTTACTTTCATTTGCATAAATTAAACTCTTTTGTAACGTCTACATGGTGTTTTCGAATAACAGCTGAATTGTTTTTTCCACAGGCTATCAGGGACTCATCAAGTATGGTATAGAATGCTAATCAAGTAGGTAAACCTGGACCTGCTATGTTCTTCAGATAAAACGTGGTAAAGTATAAGAGTGTGCGAACATCAACATTCTTACCAGTCATTCATTATGTTTGACAAATTTGTAAAGGAGATGACTAACTGCAAATGAGCTGGTATTTTTTAAGCTTACGGAGGTGAAAGTTCTTATCGTGACTTTCCGTGTCAGAATTTACTTAATGTTCTTTTCTAAATTGACGTGTATATATACTTAAAAAAACTCCAACTGTCAGAAAATGAAAATGTTAACTTGTTTTATCCTATTCGATAGATTCAATATTCTCTACAAGACGAGTAACAGCATTTTCTGCTGTAGTATTAACACAAAAATAAAAATCTGATGTATTGCACTCACATGACTTTCTCTACTCTTGTACTCACAAATTCTTACAAACTCTTATTCCGCTATCTTCTTCGTGTTAGTTGAGATATACGCTTGCACAAATTATCTTATTGCTTGTTTCCTTGTGTGTACAAGGGAAATATTAGAAGTATTAGAATACAGTAGGCTTTGTGCGATAGTCAAATGTTTTAAAGCTTTGAGATTCCGTTCTCTTTGCACACTTAACATATAAAAAAATGAACGATTTTCCATTTCACGAAAGTTTTTAAGTTTTCCGAAACTCACACACATAACAAGGAATATCTCCGAAACGGTTCACCCTACAAGAAAATTTATTCAGACATAAATTGCATATTTTAGCAAGATCTACATTTTTTGTACAGTATAATTTGGTCTATCTCTAACAGTTTACCAGTTATGCAAAACTTGTCCAGAATAAATACGACTACAGGGGCTATAACCAGAAAATTCAGCATATACATTTCATTTTTCATAAAAATATCTCAAACATATGACATTTTAATCAAAATCGTTAGAGCCATGTTCAAGAAAATCAAAATTTCTCGAATAATCTCCCATGTAAAGGGTAGTTTAGGGTGGGGCTATTTTCTTCAAAATCTTCGTGTCGCATCCTTGAAGGCATTAAACATAAATACCAAGTTTGGTTTTTAACCGAGTTTCAGTTTTGAGTTATCCTGTCCACAGACACACACAGACACACATAGACACACACGGACATTTTTCTAAAAATGCTTTTTTTTGTGTCAGAGGTCCTCAAAACATATATTTCCGATGAAATCTCGACATCGAATTTTTGGGTGGAATACAATACTTCCCCTACTTACCAGTAGAGAAAGTAAAAATGAGAATCCGTTGGGATTTTAGAAAAAATATTGTCCACATGCCTTTCCCTCCAAAGTTGCATTTATCTTGCATATAACAGTGTAATAAATGAACATAATTAGTAGTTGCCTCTGCGGTCGAGTGATCTACGCTCTGGCTTCTCAACACTGAGTTCCAAGGTTTGATTCTCGGCTGGACGGGGAATTTTTTTTAACCAAAATCATTCCCTATCCCTCATAGAGTTTTAAAGTGTGAACGCAAAAGAAAAGAAACTGATAACACCAACAAGGCCTGAGGTTCAGCGTACCATAACACCATAGTTGTTTCTCAAGTCAAAGTGAACCATGGAAGTTTAACGGGCCTGCATAAATTAAACAAATTAAAACATTAACATTCAGAAAGTGCAACATTACAAATATTGCGTATACTACAGAATATGTACAGAAATGTTTGTTAAAATATCTCGGAAAAAGTGAGCAGACCAATTTAAAATATTCCAGCTTTACGAGCGCTTTCCTTAAGTAACAAAAGAAACGAGATACATTCCTTGGAAATGATTTCACTGGTATTATAATACAACAATAATAGGCGCCGAAATGTGATAGACTTCATTTATTGAAATTAACCTCACGAAGGTTATATGGAAAGCTCCGCCTGAGAAAAAAAAAGATATTTTAACCTAACTTTCTTATTATTTTCTTGAATACGTACTTACCAGTATATAGAGATTGTTTTGCATTCGACCCTAAACTTTGATACCGAGATTTAATCGGAAATACGGGTTCTGGAATCCCCGGAATAAAATAAATGCATTTTTAGAAAAAGGTCTCGTAAGTGTGTGTGTGTGTGTGTGTGTGTGTGTGTGTGTGTATGTGTGAGTGTGTATGTGTGAATGAGAGTGTGTATGTGTGTGAGTGTGTGTGTGTGTGTGTGTGTGTGTGTGTTTGTGTGTGTGTGCATCTATCTGTGAACAACATAAAACAAAAGCAAACTTTTTATTTAAGTTCAGCATCATTCCAATACACGAAGATTTTCAAGAAAATCCCCCCACTTCAAACTATCGTTTGCATATAAAGTCTTTAGAAAACTTTTACTTTCTCAAAAATACCTCCAACGTATTTGATTAAAGAGCATACGTTCAAGGTGTTTTCATGACAAATTAAACGTATCTATTGAGCTTTCTAAGGATAGCCTGTCAAGTTTTCTTCTTCTAAATGACTTTAGCAACATCAAGATATAGACCAAATTTGACTCTACACCATAAGAGATTGAGCAACACTTACTGCACAAAAATTTATGTGCCGTTAAAGCAAACAATTTTTAGATAATCCTTGTAGTTGATTTCAGTTTTCCAATACAAATACATTTCTGAAATTGGGAACTCGTCATTCGCTGTCTTCTTTCTGGTCATACAAACAGAAGAGAATAAAGTCATCACATACAGAACGGCTTTTGAAAAAATTGACAGTACGTTTAAGCCTGTTGAATTACTCTGTTGCCATTGTTACTACAAGAAAATGTGCAATTAGACAGTTTCTGCAAATGTATATCACGATTAACATGAAGTGGTTAGAAGAATAGGCCCGTATAACAATAATTCGTACAAGTACTCGTAGAGAGAGAGAGAGCCATGTGAGTGCAACATATTGCACTGTTCGACACAGACACCTTTAAACATTATCCTTGCCTCGCATTCGTTTAGCTTTTACATACCTTGCGTATACAGTGACCTGTTTAACTGGGCAAAATAGGAGTTTATACGACCTCAGCACCTGAGGCAAAGCTTTCGTGAGAAAATCGTTTCTGCAGTCTTGGGGAAGACTAAAACGTCATTGGGACACAAATCTGCAGAATAAGATGCAGGAGTACTAAGCGCAAGTCACGTATTTTCGAGATCGCTTCACGTAAGCTAACTCATACACATATGTATACCTACCTACCTACTTACCTACCTACCTACCTACCTACATACCTATCTACCTACTTACCTACCCACCTACCTACCTACCTACCTACCTACCTACATACCTACCTACCCACCTACCCACCTACCTAATTACCTACCTAACCACCTACCTACCCACCTAGCTACCTACCTACCTACCTAGCTACTTACCTACCTACTTACCCACCTACCTACCCACCTACCCACCTATCTACCTACCCACCTACCTACCCATCTAACTACGTACCCACCCACCCGCCAATCCACCAAACCACCCACAAACGCAAACACCTACCTACCTACCTACATACCTACCTACCTACCCACCCACCTACCTACTTACGTACCTAACTACCTAACTACCCACCTACCTACCTACCTAGCTACTTACCTACCTACCCACCTACCTACCCACCTATCCACCTACCCACCTATCTACCTACCCACCTACCCACCTACCCAACTACCTACGTAATCACCCACCCACCAATCCACCAAACCACCCACAAACGCACCCACCCACCCACCTACCTACCCACCTACCTACCCACCTACCTACCTACCTACCCACCTACCTACCTGACTACCCACCTACCTACCCACCTACCTGCCTACCTACCCACCCACCTACCCACCTACCTACCTGCCTACCCACTTACCTAGCTACCTACCTTCCTACCTACCCACCTAACTACCTGCCTACCCACTTACCTACCTAAACAACTACTTGCCTACCTACACACCTACCTACCCACCCACCTACCTACCTGCCTACCCACTTACCTACCTACCCACCTACCTGCCTACCTAACCACCTACCTACTTACCCACCAACCTACATGCCAACCCACTTACCTGCCTGCCTACCTACACACCCACCTAATTACCTACCTACCTACCTATCCACCTACCTACCTACTCACCTACCTACCTACCTCCCTACCCACCTACCTACTGACCTACCTACCCACCTACCAACCTAACTACCTACCTTCCTACCCACCTACCTACCTACCTACCTGCCTGTCTGCCTGGCAGCCTGCCTGCCTGCCTACCTACCTACCCACCTACCCACCCACCTACCTACCTACAAACCTACCTGCCCACCTACCTACCTACCCACCCACCTACCTATCTACCTACCTGCTTACCCACCTACCCACCTTCCTACCTACCTACCTACCCACCCATCCACGCACCCACACACCCACCCACCTACCTACAAACCTACCTACCCACCTACCTACCTACCCACCCACCTACCTATCTACCTACCTGCCTACCCACCTACCCACCTTCCTACCTACCTACCTACCCACCCACCTACCTACCTACCTACCTACCTACCCACCTACCTACCGAACTACCTACCTACCTGCCTGCCTGTCTGCCTGCCTACCTACCCACCTACCCACCCACCCACCTACCTACCTACCTACCCAACCACCCACCCACGCACCCACACACCCACCCACCTACCTACAAACCTAGCTAACCACCTACCTACAAACCTACCTACCCACCTACCCGCCTACCCACCTACCTGCCTACCTACCCACCTACCTACCTACCCACCTACCTACCTGCCTACCCACCTACGTACCTGCCTACGCACTTACCTACCTACCTACCCACCCAACTAACTATCTATCTGCCTATCCACCTACCTACATACCCACCTACCTACCTACCTGCCTACCCACCTACCTACCTACCTACCCACCTACCTACCTAATTACCCACCCACCTACCTACCTTCCTGACCAACTTACCTACCTACCTACCAGCCTGCCTGCCTACCTACATACCTACCCACCTACCTACCTAGCTGCCTGCCTGTCTGCCTACCTGCCTACCTACCTACCCACCTACCCACCCACCTACCTACCCACCCACCTACCCAGCCAACCACTCACCCACCTCTTAATATAATAATAATAATAATAATAATAATAATAATAATAATAATAATAATAATAATAATAATAATAATAATAATAATAATAATAATAATAATAATAATAATAATAATAATAATAACAACAATAATAATAATAATAACAACAATAATAATAATCATGATAATAATAGTGATAATGATAATGATGATAATAATGATAATAATAGTAATAATAATAATTATAATAATAACAATAATCATGATAATAATAGTGATAATGATAATGATAATAATGATGTTAATGATAATAATGATTATAATAGTAATAATAATAACAATAATAATAACAATAATAATAATTATAATAGTAATAATAATCATGATAATAATAGTGATAATGATAATGATAATAATGATTATAATAGTAACAATAATAATAATAATAATAATAATAATAATAATAATAATAATAATAATAATAATAATAATAATAATAATAATAATAATAATAATAATAATAATAATAATAAAAATAATTTGTAGTGCTACAAGTGTTGTGGAGCATGCGGTGGGAATCAATTAAAAAATGATAGATAAACGGGTTGAGATGTAAGGAATGATAGACAAGACAGATTAGGTGGAGAAACTACTTCGTAACTTATAGAGGTTGATGCCTCATAGTTTTTTGAAACATGCTCTTTTGCAATTTGCAGTAATTCTATTGCGTGTGTTACGCTGAACTTTCATTTTCCTTTGAAGTTCTGTTTTTCTGCTATTTCCAACAAAGAGCCATCAATGTTTTAAAGTTCAATGTGAAATTTCAGCTCAAATACACGATTTCATGTTCACTGAATAAAAGCGACTTACAAATTTTAAAGATTCAGTGTGTGTGTGTGTGTGTGTGTGTGTGTGTGTGTGTGTGTGTGTGTGTGTGTGTGTGTGTGTGTGTGTGTGTGTGTACGTAGCTTAAAAAAGTGGTATGTTAACATGATTTAAGCGTTTAAACTTAATTTCGTTATAGTAATATGAGGCCTCTAATGCCGAATATTTAGGTTCCAGCCTCGCCACGAGTTCGTTCTGGATTTATAACGTGAATGTTGTTTTTTTTTTTACACTGAGATTACTTTCTTAAGAACAAGTGTAAGAGAAATGTTGGAATGATATTCTCTTTGACCTTACAAACACCTTACGGCCCGCACTCTTGTAGGCAGGTACGAATTGGCAACTCGACCTTTGAGGCCACCTGGTATAACTAACAGATAATCCAACCTGGGTTACCCCCGCGGCAAAGACCATGGGAATCGGACAACTTTTGATCCCGACTGTAGTCTAGCATAATTATAGCATGGAATGTCACTCTTACTCACAACAATAATTCTTTCATGCTGCCCATCCAAGGCTTTTGAAGTTTTAAACGTTATGTTAAATCTAGTATTATTTTCAAACACATCCTTGCATTTTCTTTGTAAGTTTGGTGCTGTAGGATGAGAAAGAACATTCAGCTTTTTTCCCACAACCTGAAGTGCTTGAACTGCTTTTCTCAAAGTCATGTTTAATCCACTGTGACCAGAAAGTTATCGACATATTACTTCCCAATACCAGAACACAACTTGTAGGTTGTGTAAACTTTGCGGACACACAAATGACTAATTGACTATACAGTTTAATGGCCACCTACAAGTATCAGTGTATGGATTAGCGAGCTCTAACACGGTAACAGATGCTTAATCAAGCATATGGCAGTAGAGGAATTCCCCGTTCTTACATAGGGGACTTACGTAGTTTGAGTTATAAGTAGGATGTTTACATTTCCTTTCAACTAAACCGAGAGGAACTATGGCTGACACATCAGTTAATAATTATGCTTCTGCTTTTATATGAATGCGTAAATATGTGAACATTATTTTTAAAAAGTTTTGTTTATGCGATTTTTTGTGTAATTCATGTGACTATTCAAAAATATTTATTTACATAAAAATCAGAAGATATGCGTTTTTATGTGCAATAAAGCTTAAAATATCTGCGCCGGTGTGAATATTGAGAACGTTAAACACAGTTTCAAGTTCGTATTAGTACGCAAATAAAACATGTATTTATCTAAAAATTCGAGCCATAATCATAAGCATCGTTAAGAGGACGCACGCTCGCTTCATTCGCGTGCTTTGGTGTTGCGAGAAGCTAAATTGAGCGGAGAAGAAGCAGTATAAAACAGGTATTATAGCGGGTTTCAATTCCTGTGCTTGAATTGGCAATGAAGGAAAATGGCGTGGTTCGTGGACATTGCAACATGATTTTCGTGTTTAACAAATTGCTTTAAAAAGATAATGTGGGAGTATTAGCAGCATTGGAAGTGCTGAAATGTCATAAGGGAACGTGCTAAAAGTATTGTAATGGCTTTTTAGTAATATGGTTACTGTTGGGTTTGTTCGTCAGACGGGCGGCGCCGTGGCCGAGTTGTTAGACCGCTCGCCTACCACCTAGGCGGCCCGGGTTCGATCCCAGGGACCCGTATGCGGTATTCGTGGTGGTCGAAGCGGCGTCAGGGCGGGTTTTCTCCGGGTACTCCGGTTTCCCCCGCCATTTCATTCCACCGGTGCTCCATCTTCATTCAATGTATCATCAGTGTCACCGCCTACGGTGCCGTAGTAGTAAAAGCGGGCGTTAAACACTACAAAAACAATCCGTCAGACTCGAAAAAGCATGTGCGTTATGCTTTATAAAAGACAAATTTTACCTTTGATACCGAAATGTTGATGTAATATACTTCACACGACTATTTGGTTTTAATTTGTCGTGTTTTTTTAGCTTTTCTTTCATTGATATGTGGATGGCAGCTTTTTGTCTTCTCCCTGTGTGTCTTTTTCTTCCTTGGTACACAAGCAGCGGCCACATAGCTCCGGGAGAGGATCGTCGTCTTCTTTGCTGCTAGAGCTTCCAACATATTCTTCAATGATGAATCTGTTGGTGGTGCTTCAAGTCGTTTACTGCGGCCACTTCTAGGTTGCTTGTCTATTTGATCCGAAGTTCCTGGAGTAGGATTTCTTTCCATTGATCTGCAGGGCCAGGGTCTTGAGAATTCGAGTGGCTACCGACTCCCTCCCTGTCCAAATTAGAATCACCCCGGCGGAGACTGGCTTAGCCCGGTTCCTCTCCCTCTCCCACCCCTTCGGGTTCGTACTCCAAGGAGGGGGGCGCAGGACTTGCAAATCGGCTCCACTTCCCCCACCCCTTGGGCTTGTACCATCCCATGGAAGTCTAAAACCAGCAGGCTCACCTTCCAATCCGAGGGACGAGATTTCCAGAGCGCATTTGTTACCCCTGTCATACTGCTGCCGCGACGCTCCCCGACGCTTTGAACCCTGAAAGAAACCTAATGGGATGAAGGGTGAAATGAAATAATTAACGTAACGGAATGGAGGGACAGGAAATTCGGAGGATACGGAGAACCTTCCCTGCATTCACCTAGTGACCCGGGGAAACCTCTCAAAAGCCCATGAGTCAGGAAGGTTGGCCACGGAGATCGAACCCGCGGGACACAGACGTTACCTCCTGAGCCATCCCGCTTTATTACCCACCATGATGATACGACTATAGAAAAGCAGCCACTAAATGGTCGTGAATAGAATATGTTACTTCGACTACCGTTGTCTCCTATTTCCACATCAGAAAGTCATACACAGAAAACGATAAAGTTAGTCGACTCCCATTCGTCACATCCAATAGTGAAGAGATACATCGTTAGTACGTGCTTAGATGTTGGAAGGAGAAGATGGCAGGAGATCGCTGACAGATCTTGACATATTGCGACTCTACCCTTTTCCTTGCCAGCTCTTTGTACAACATGCTATTTGACTACAGCACGTGGAACAAACGGACAAGACCAATTAACTACTAGAAACAATCTGATATTACTGGTAACTCCTGACATCCTTGACAAATATGTGGAGAAAGCCATTTATGCAACTAGAAACAGTTGCAGTATAACCTCAGTTATACATTTTCAAAGGAAGACGAATAAATAACGTATTGACAGGAAATCATGATGTGGTTATGAAACTGAAGCTGTTTTAGCAAGTTATTGCTGAAATTAATTATATATAATGCAATACAAAAAAGCAATAAATCAGACGAACATAAATAGTACACGTAGTATAATATTTAGACTACTTATATACATACCAAGCAAGGTGGCAAGTAGCGTGTGAGGCTCGCATTCAGCAGATCCCGTGTACGATTCCCGGTCACTGTACACTGAACATGGGCTTTTCTTGGTTTCGCTGGGTCAGTAGGCGAATGCTATCGTGGTTCCTTTTTTACCACAACTTTCCTGTCCATCAGAGTTGAAAGACCAGGCGGTGGTGTTTACCGTGTTGCGGTTGGACGGTAGAGGTGTGCTTTGTAGAGGTTTCTCCCCGGCTGACGTACACCTCTGTAAGAGGCTTCACTTAAGCGACCCTGGGACGTAAAAATGATACAATTGACGATTTTTAGGTAGATGCACATAAATATTCCCCAAACCTTCAGTCATCAGTTGCTAGTGAAGTTTTTTAGATCCCGCCATTTTTAAAGTTCTAGCGCAGGCTTTAAAAATGTCATGGGCGCTTCATTTAAACACCCCTTTTCTGCTTAAATTTTCCATAGTATTTCAACAAAGCATGAGCCAAAAAGGGCTCGAAAACAACCAAACTCAGCGGAAAGGAGTGGTTAAGCAGCATCTCGCCACAAGAAGAAAGCTATGAATCTGAGGAGAGAGATTGCTAGACAAAAAAGGGAAGGTGTCAAGAATAGGTAATCTGACTCATGATCATAATGCATCTGTGTATTTAAAAAATATATATATATATATATATATATATATATATATATATATATATATATATATATTTCTTCACTTTATATTTGTAATGCACTAAATGCTCCATGAGCATTACATTTTATGCTATGCTTCTAGAATTTTTGCAGCACGTGTTCCATTTATGTGACTTCAACTTTAGCCTTTGGTTTCAAAATCTGAAAGTTTGTTCATCTTTAAAAAAATTAAATGTACCAGAAAAGCTTAAAAAATATTTTCAACGTTCATCAAAGCAAGGAAATTAATTGCTTTAAACTTAATTATTTATTCTTGCTGCCGGAGATTAGTGTCATTTGTTGGGCAATTAGAGTTCATAAAATAATAAAACTGTTGTGGTATTTAGCTTTTGATGCGCATGGAATATTTTGAACATTAAAGTATTTTCGCACTATGAATAAATTGAATAATTAATTCCCTCAAAACTATAAAACAGATTGTGCTGGAACTTTGTGTGGTAGCTCATAATACAGGTACCCTTAAGTGTGCGAGGTATTCATTACATACCTATAAAAATATAGAAAATTCAAATTTCGGCCCCGGATCCCTTAAGGGACGCGCTGAAACCTTGGGACACGTGTGCAGGCTTGAATGGTATCTGAAAGATTCCATTGGAATGGTTAGGGGCCCCATCCATACTTGTGCACGTCGTCTCAAGGATCTGGTCCCCCTTGAGGTATCTTATTCATCCTTAAATCCCAGGGGTTGCTTTCGAAGCACAAAGGACCACATTAGCCTACGTGCGGTGCTCTGTCCCGGATTCGAGGACCGCCGGCTATAATGTTATATACCAGATGAGTCAGCTGCCCCTTATTCTCCAGTTTTATGCAATCCGCATTTTATATTCTAACATCAAAACATCGGCCCCTATGCTAGGTTCTACCCAAGTATTTAACATGGATGTCTTTAGTTACACACTCGATGAAATTATTAGGTACTACTATAGATGTTAGATCATGGCCCTTTAATATACATGTAATTGGACAGTTGAAGTTTGCACCTCTGCAAATGTTCATTGGGGCGAGAGAACACTACATGTTAAACGGAATGTTTACCTCTCACGTTACTAGGAAGTTCAGTTGGAACGAGCGCCCGATTTGTAAGCAATCCGCCTGGTGTAGAAGTGGTTCGGCTTCCCTCCATTTGCTGATTTTTTTAGCGTGCAATATTCACTAATAACATTGGCTGAACAATTATGTTAAAAGCTGTTATTGTTTTAATTTTTAATTGTTTTATTTTCATTTTGTGGTATTGTTGTCTATTAGCATATCTCTCCCGGTATAGATGCTATATGTGATAAAGTCATTTATACATATGCCTATTTCGATTAACATGAAGTAGCGTTTATAAAAATACTTCCTACAATAATGACTAAAGAGTGACTGCAACACTTCAGATTCTTTATTTTTCCCCTCTTTCTATTACTTTCTCTAGCAAAGATCTACAGTATGTAGAGAAAAACTCCACCAAAAAGAATTCGATGCCTATCAAGATTTCATAAAAATATACATCTTGAGTCTTTTGAATGCAAATTAAGTAAATTTTAGAAAAAAGTCCTTTATGAAGTCCTCTTCATACTTCATACTTCTACTTTTCTTTCAGTTTTGAACTGGGAAGTCATAATACATGGGCAAAAGCTTGTCATAAGAAAAATGTAGAACTCACAAAATATACAATATATAATTTCGGTCCAATTTTACTTTCTCTTGCATCTACATATAGCAGGCAGAGAAGGTACTGCACTCCATCCAAACATTTACATCAAGATTTCCATGGAAATACATGTTTTGAGGCCCATGAATAAAGAGTTTTTTTAAAAAAACACGTTCATGTTGTGTGTGTGTGTGTGTGTGTGTGTGTGATGGTGCAAAATTGGACTAAATTTTATTAAAGAATGCCATGAAGCTGGTCTTCTTGTATAGGCAGATTAGGAAAAGTAGATTCTCCTCTGTTCTGAGAAAATGATAATTCCAGTTTTACCAGCAACCATTCACTTCTGCTACCCCAGGATAATAAATTGTAAGAGTTTAGGGCATCCTCTGTTACAAAACAGATTTAATGTCTACCTATGCCTATAAATCCGTTTTACAACATGTTATAACATAGTTAATGTAACAAAGTTTTGCATACATTAAAACATTAATAAACCGCCTCTTGAAAATGATAATGTATTTTCAGTTTTAGTTTATAATAACCCACTGAATTTGTAACCAAAAATAAGTTGTACTTTTAAAAATTCAAAGGAAAAAAAATCCAATTTGAAAAAAAAAAAATAATAATAGTAATAAATTAAGGAAAAGAACGTAAACTAAAGGCAACTTGGTGTTTTGCCTCCTTTACACCATTAATTTGAAAGTAGGGTAAAGTAATGCCGTGGTAGTGTTGAAAAGGTGTTGTGTGATGGTCATAAATGGGCAAAAGTAATTTAAAAAACGATTCATGAACACGATTTGAATGTTCTAGAACATATTTTATCTGATTAAAAGTCGTATAAGTATAAAAAAATTGTAGAAATAAACTTTTTGACGATGGCCCCTAAATGCGTGATAGGATTCCTAAATCCTTGATAGAGGTATCCTAATTCATCCTAATTCTCTGATTTCAAAACCAATGATGATGTATGTGCATTGATTCTCTACCTTCATCTACGTTACAAAATACAAACCGTTATTAACAGTATTGTCTTTATATTTACCTCCAATTAATTGTTTGAAATTAATTGAAAATTTTGTTCGGCAGGGAGTTCAATGCTCACAAAATCTAGATCGTTTCATGAGCATCATTGAACAACATATTCCACAGCCATTTCCTTTCTCAGCAATTACTGAGAAAGGAAAGTAGAACTGTTCAGCCATCTGTTGGACACTTCATAACTAGTAACTATTGCAGAATAAAAGCATGCCAGGAAGCTCAACTTTTTATCACGGTATTAGGGGTATCATGGAATTAGGCATCTTTACTCTATATTTATTGTGGTATGGTATGGTATGGTATAGTATATCTGGTAAAACATTTGGCATTGGAGCTGATTAACAATTCAAACAAAAAAAACTTCGCATGCTTCTATTGAAATCTCCTGCGTGAATGAGTGAGTGAGTGGGTGGGTGAGTGAGTCAGTAAGTGAGTGAGTGAGTGGGTGGGTGAGTGGGTGGGTGGGTGGGTGAGTGAGTGGGTGGATGACTGGGTGGGTGAGTGAGTGAGTGAGTGAGCGTGTGAGTGGGTGTGTGAGTGAGTGGATGGGTGGGTGAGAGAGTGAGTGAATGAGTGGGTGAGTGGGTGGGTGAGTGAGTGAGTGGTTGGGTGGATCACTGGGTGGGTGAGTGAGTGAGTGAGTGGGTGAGTGAGTGGGTGGGTGAGTGAGTGGTTGAGTGAGTGAGTGGGTGAGTGAGTGAGAGAGTGGGTGGGTGGGTGAGTGAGTGGGTACATGACTGGGTGGGTGAATGAGTGAGTGGATGAGTGAGTGAGTGGGTGAGTAAGTGGGTGAGTGAGTGGGTGAGTGAGTGGGTGGATGACTCGGTGAGAGGTTGAGTGAGTGAGTGAGTGAGTGGGTGAGTGGGTGAGTGAGTGGGTGGGTGAGTAAGTGGGTGGGTGGGTAAGAGAGTGGGTGAGTGAGTGAGTGAGTGGGTGAGTGAGTGGGTGGGTGAGTGAGTGGGTGGGTGGGTGAGTGGGTGGGTGAGTGGGTGGGTGAGTGGGTGGGTGAGTGAGTGGGTGGGTGAGTGAGTGAGTGGGTGGGTGAGTGGGTGGGTGGGTGAGTGAGTGTGTGGGTGAGTGAATGAGTGATTGGGTGGGTGGGTGGGTAAGTGAGCGAGTAAGTGAGTGGGTGAGTGGGTGAGTGAGTGGATAGGTGAGTGGGTGAATGAGTGGTTGGGTGAGTGAGTGGGTGAGTGGTTGGGTGGGTGGGTAAGTGAGTGAGTAAGTGAGTGGGTGAGGGGGTTTATGGGTGAATGAGTGGGTGAGTGAGTGGGTGGGTGAGTGAGTGAGTAAGTGAGAGTGAGTGAGTGGGTGAGTGGGTGAGTGATTGGGTGGGTGAGTGAGTAAGTAAGTGAGTGAGTTAGTGAGTGAGTGGGTGGGTGAGTGGGTGGGTGAGTGGGTGGGTGGATGACTGAGTGGGTGGGTGAGTGAGTGAATGGGTGAGTGGGTGAGTGAGTGAGTGAGTGGGTGGATGACTGGGTGGGTGGGTGAGTGAGTGGATGGGTGGGTGGGTTAGTGAGTGAGTGGGTGGGTGAGTGAGTGAGTGGATGGGTACGTGGGTGAGTGAATGAATGAGTGGTTGGGTGGGTGGGTGAGTGAGTGAGTGAGTAAGTGAGTGAGTGGGTGGATGACTGGGTGGGTGGGTGAGTGAGTGAGTGGGTGGATGACTGAGTGGGTGGGTGAGTGAGTGGATGGGTGGGTGAGTGAGTGGGTAGGTGAGTGAGTGGATGGGTAGGTGGGTGAGTGAATGAATGAGTGGTTGGGTGGGTGGGTGAGTGAGTGAGTAAGTGAGTGAGTGGGTGGATGACTGGGTGGGTGGGTGAGTGAGTGGGTGAGTGGGTGGGTGAGAGAAGGGATGGGTGGGTGGGTGAGTGAGTGAATGAGTGGTTGGGTGAGTGGGTGGGTGAGTGAGTGAATGAGTGGGTGAATGACTGGGTGGGTGGGTGAGTGAGTGAGTGGGTGAGTGGGTGGGTGAGTGGGTGGGTGAGTGAGTGGATGGGTGGGTGAGTGACTGGATGGATGGGTGAGTGAATGGATGGGTGGGTGGGTGAGTGAATGAGTGGTTGGGTGGGTGGTTCAGTGAGTGAGTGAGTGAGTGATTGAGTGAGTGAGTGAGTAAGTGAGTGAATGAGTAAATGAGTGAGTGAGTGAGTGGCGTTTATGAGCACGTCGACAGCTTGGGCGCCTCAAATCTCCGGATTAAATGCTGTTTCTGCCCCTCCGCCCACACCCTTCCAAGTAAAAAAAACAAAAAGTTTTTCAGTCATAAGTGTCAGTGTAGTGCAGACATGGGGAAAATTGCTTCAATGTGTTCTCCCCCCCCCCTCCCACATCGTAATTTTATAACCCCGTTTACCACAGTACACCTATTAGCTATCAGGCCAGGCCTCCTGTGTTATCTGCGGTTCAGTCGCACAAAGCAAACCTGCTTGTATGAGTATCAGTGGCGGAATCATGTCACATAACAAAGTAAAATGGCACGTCTTCCGAGCCTAATGAGAACATACATAACCATCTACTTTTGTTCTCGTGTTTGCTACATACTATGACAAAAGGAAATGTACTGCTCCATGTTTCAAAGTGCCCATGCACACGATTGCGTCGAGATGAATTTTGCAACTAAAACTTAGCCTCGGCATTACAGCCCATGAAGAGCCACACCTTACCACCACGCTGCGTTCCCCACCTCGGCCCACTACAGGCGTCATTGGTGGGGTGCAGTATTGGAGGGTGGTATGTGGTCAGCGTCCCGATCCCTCCCAGCCAGTTATGTGGTCTCCACGACCTGGGGTCGCTACTTTTCTATCAAGTAGCTCCTCAATTGGTCCCTCCGGGACCTAACGAGGCTGAGTGCATCCCGTGCTAGACCTCCCAGAGGGGATAAAATCCTCATGCTGGTACCGGGGATCGAACCCGGGTCCTCCACGCCAGAGGTTATTGCGCTACCAAATGCGCTACGGAGGCGGTTGAATTTGGCAGCTACATATGTAAATTATTTATGTTTTATGTGTTTTATATGAATTTACTAATAAAAGATCATAACATAATATAACACAACATGGGGTAACGTAACATAACATACATTTGTTACATCCATCAAACCATAATCACTGACTGTAAACAGACACGTTCTTTGTTACCATTGGTACCATTAGGAAAGTAGTTATCCTTAAATTAAGGTGACAATTTAAGTAGACGAGTTTACTTCCTTATTCTTTCTAAATAGGGCCAAACAAGACATAAGCAATTAGAAGGGTTGACTCATTGACTCAATGGCAACTTGCGGGGCGAGAAGGGGGGAGGGGGGAGACTTTGCACCTCGACTGAAAGGAGATCCTTTGTGCCTATGTCCCTCACGGTACACCCCCCAACCCCACCCCCCCGGGAGGATTGAGGAGGCGAATGGGTCCTATAAAGGAATTTTCACGTCATGAAGGCACAACGGGCTCTTATGGACCATGCTATTCTTATGGAAGATTCACGTACGCTGTTGCCAAATGTGCGTGTTTTCAAATGCGACTAAGATAAAGTATGAACATGCATTTCGGTGTGAAATGTGTCGAAGAATACTATGGCATGCACGATGAACTTTTTATATAATTATATAGTTTTTAAAATAATAAAATCTAAAATTTTGTCGAACGCAGATTTTTTAACATTTTTCTCGCTCCGAACGTCAAAACATGGTTTCAAATCAAAATAATTGCAATGAAAAAAATCTGGATTATTCGCTTGCTTTTGTAGGCCACGTTGGTATTTAGATTATATCAATATGTCTAAACATATTTTTCTAAATAAATAAAGTTTAAAACAAAGTGTTAAGATTCTTCGTTTATACAGTGGAAAATGTCGTCGCTGGCTAATTCTCGTTCTGTAAGTCCACGTAAAAACTTCCAGCGACAAAGTTGTCAAGGAAATAACGAAATTATTTTTTATACACATATAGAACGTCTCCGGTACCGAAGTATTAATGAATCGCCCTTTAAAGGCAAATGTTTGCGGCGCGCCGGACGAAAGCCGGTCCTCGTGTCTTGTGGATGTGGTATGTGGGATGTGGTATGACATTTGAAGGGCCGATAAGGCATTGTACTTCAGCGCAGGTTTTCAATAGGTTTTGGGAATCTGAGGCGCGAGTGAGTTTTACAAGCTCTTTGGTAATTATGTGCATTGCAGTTAAGCGATCAGTGCGGAATGGATCGCAGAAAAAGAGGCGAAATTATTAAAAGTGGCGACCGGAAAACAATTCTTAGAGTGTATGATTATTAAAAGAAAAAGAACCCCGGATACAGTGACTCGTTTATTGTTAGTGAGCTTCATAAGGCGACTGGTGTAAGTAGGCCTACATTTTTTATATTAAGAAAAGAATGTTATGAGGGTCCCATCACTACACCCCGGCTTACATGCAAAACCAGCAGAAGATAAAATATGATCATTTTGAACGCAAATATGGCACAAATTTCCTGAATTTCTATTTCAAAGTACTCCCCCCTACAATTCTGACCGTGTTGAAAAAAGTCAATGAGGATGAGGACCTGCCAAATTTTAAATATTTAACCTTTTATAGCTTAGGGAGGAAATGGGATTTCATTTTGAAAACAGAGGAAATAAATCGTTTATGGTTGAGACAAATTATATTATAGTGCGGCGACAATCCTGTTTACGGAAAATAAAACAATTCAGCAAAGAGGTAAGGAAAATCGTGTACCTTGATGAAAGTTGGGTATCAAAAGTTTGGAAGGATAGGAAGCGCTTTTGGCCGGGTTATCCACTGGTCTTAAATCACCTACTGCTCGCGGACCACGATTTATAATATTGCATGTGGATGGTACGATTTGTACAGGTGCAAAACTTGTTTTCTTGTGAAAAGGTTCTGTTGATTATGATGATGAAATGGACAGCGATAGATTTGAACAGTAATTCAGGAATCAACTAGCGAAACCACGGTAATCGCTGCGGCGCAAATACATGGCAACGCCGCGCTGATTCTCCATAAGAGCCATTGTGCCTTCATAACGTGAAAACTCCTTTAGAAGCGGCTGGAACGGTGCCACGACAGAAGAGAGGGCAGGGTCTCTACACTTTTCCAGTTAGAATTGCCCCCGGCAGAGGCTGGCCTAGCCCGTTTCCTCTCCCACCCGTTTGGGTTTGTGAGTGAGTGGGGGAACGCGGGACTCGGAAACCGGTTCCCTTCCCACCTCGGGCTTGTACCATTCCCGGGGTGAACCCGGAAACCAGTAGGCTCACCGTCCAATCTGGAGGACGAAATTTCCAGAGCGCATTTGTTTCTTCTGCCGTGCTGCTGCCACAACGCTTGCCGACGCGTCCTACCCTCAAATAAACCTAACGGGGTGAAGGGTGAAATGAAATAATTAACGTAACGGAAAGGAGGGACAGGAAATTCGGAGGATACGGAAATGCTTCCTAGTATTCACGTGGCGACCCGAGGAAACCTCCTAAAAAAACCCATGGGTCACGGAGGTTGGCCACGGGGATCGAACCCGCGACCTCCCAAATGCGGACCACAGACGTTACCGCCTGAGACATCCCGCTCGGTAATTGGGATGGTTAAAGTAACGAACATAATCATAAAACCAATGCATCATGTAGGTATCTATTTGGTTCCGCCACTGCACTGTTCCGCCGGAAAAGAGATGTGACCTTCATTTGGCGATGGATTTAGTGCTCGATTGTATTTCTACACCCCTCTTCCCCATGACTGCTGTAGTGCATCAGGTGCAAGATACCTACTAGTACTTACAGATAATATTACAGTCCCCACCGTTGACTAAGTGTATCAGAGAGAAGTTCATCGTAAACAATCAGAAACCTCACTACTATGGAAAATTTAAATTTGTTAGCCCTTCACAGTACACCAAGAATAAACACAAGTATGTATGTTTACCGTGGTCCTTTGTGTTTTAAACTTCGGCTGCACAGAAAACTATTTGAGACGAGATCCAGGTTTGAAAGCTTTAGTCCAAGGAGGAAACAAAATCCCCGTGGAAGTTTTAATGCTCGCTTCGTATAAGGACATGAGCGAAAACTTCTCAATGTTAGACGTGGAGCTAGGTTTTGTATATGCTAATTCCAGAGGCAGAAGTAACAGGTGTTAGGACAGAGTGCGTAGAAGCAAGGTAAATAACACAGCCACGGTTGTCATAGTAACGTTAAAACCAGCTGTGTCACAACAGCACCAGGGATATCCAACTCGTCTCGCTTTGCCAGTTGAGATGCTCAAGCCAAAAGGTGCCCAAGTACTTCGTGGTGCAGAGCATCGCGGATTCTAGTCTCGCCTCGGTCTGGGTGTTTCTATGTGTAAATGTGTATATCTGTGTGAGAAAGAGAGAGAGAGAGAGAGAGAGAGAGAGAGAGAGAGAGAGAGAGAGATCAAATACGGAAAGACAACTAGGATAACCGAAAATTAGAGAGGAAAAAGGTTTGAAATATAAATAGAGAGGGGGAGAGAAGAGAAATATTACATTTTGTTTGTTTGTTAAGGACGCTGTCAATTGGCAGGATCATTTCAGCGTCACCGGAATTTGGCCCCGCAGGAGTTCTTTTACATGCTAGTAAATCTACTGACACGCGGCGCTAGGTTCCTCCCATCGTGATAACTGATAACTATAACCGATAATTTAGGTTTTACTTTATTAATTTCCGCGCAGACGATATTGATTCGCTGATTCTGGTTTTCTTGACTTCCTTTTCTGTTTTCTTTCTATGTTTCTTTCTGTGTGTATTTTGCCGTTGTAGTGTTACTTGTTACATAGTTATCAGATTCCTACTGTAGCGTGAACGTCTCGCACAGTTTGCCTCATCGCTGCACTTCTCGTCGGCTGTTCTTGGCAGAGCTGGGCAGCTACTATCTCAACGTCTTCACAAACAAATACAGTTAAACTGATTTATTTCAAATAACAAATCCTTTCGAAGCAGTTAACGCACGAGTTTCTTCTTTCTGTCACCTTTTATAATAACTTTTATTATTTTCTTTCTTTTTAACCAAGACAAGTCCCCACTATTAATAAACGTAAACAGGACACTTGAGAGCTACACCTCACACCTTGGCTGCCTCCAAGCAACTGGTAGAATGAGTGAATGAGACGCACAACGCCAAATCAGCGTTGCCTACTAGCTTCGCTCGGTAAGTACAAGTAGGTAGGTATACAGTAGATATTCTCTCACACTACACGTCTTACAGAAACAAAGGAATTGAGTGATATTTATGGCCGCTCTTGGACTGCTGTGGTTCTCAGCGTCCCACTGCATATTGAGCATGAAAGACCATTTAATTTTGCTCAGAGGCCTCTTTGTGAGGCTTGAGGTTCTATAACGTGCTGTCATGTTTGAACCCGCAACCAAACGCTAGAATGTTACCCCTAGATGACGAAGGATGATAATGTGTCACAGATGTGCTACTTGTTGAATGTGCCTGCCCTAGACGCTAGATATGAGTGTGGATTCTGTCGATGGCGGCCCGTGAATGTTCGACTGGGTGGAGGGGGGCCTCTGCGAGTCTACATAAAAATGAAGAATTTAAGTATTAAAAATGTCACATGTCAAAGAAAAGCAGAAATGCATTGCTTTTCATTTAAACTGGAACATCATACAACGATACTTCTCTCAGAAATTCTTGACCATATGCGTGTTGAAATTAGGAATTTTGGACACCATCACTTCCTCCATCGATAACATACCTACCTGCTGCAATCTCATTCGTGCAGATCTCAAGAGGTCTTTTATTATTTTTAATTTTTTGAGCCATCTCTCAGTTTCGGAGGTAGTCGTGAGCAATACAAATTAGTATTTTAAGTACCTATATTGGAAACGTCTTTGAAGACAATTGTATCGAAACCAAAGGAAATGGCAGAATGCTTCAACACACACATATATAACTAGCTTTCGAACCTTTATACAGCTATCGCGAAAAGAGGTGATCGCAAGTTACTTCCACATGGGCAGAGCGGAACGTCATTGCGCGGGTATAGTGCCAGTACAAACCATACTGCCTACAGCGCATAGTGTCTCTCGAATGTGTTCATTAGTTCCACGCAGTAAAATGTTTACACCACGAAAATCGAAATATTCACGTATTGCTAAACTTGTACAGCAATTTGGGAGTGGATATTTTACTGCAAATCGTGACAACGTTGAATGTAAATTATGCTACGACGTTCCTACGTCGACTGTACCTTGCCTCGTCTGTGTTGTGATCATGTGACAGACTGACCCCTCCCACTTCCTATAGTCCAAACCACGCAACGTGTTTCCTGTATGAAGATTCGGTACCTATATATTTCACAATCGTTTCGAGAGTATAAAACATTAAGTTCTAACTTCACTGAATCGTTATGGGAATTGGAAAAGCTTTACAAAAGTTGTGAATAACAGCTGGAGGTAACATTTTGCTTATTGTCTTCACTCGCAGAAATGCTTTTGTGTCGTAAGGGGGTCTGCGAATTCAAAATGATCTCTCTTTTTAGGTAAGAATTACGTCATAGATTTCTTTCATGGCAGTATTTAAATTTTGCCTATAACGTTCCCCCTCCTTGCTTTAGTTCTTGTTGCTCAAATGAACCAATTTTTTTTCTGAAGAAAAAGGAATGCTATCACTAATTTTCAACACTATGGCTTCAAAACCACTTACTACATACTGGATGTTCCTACGAAGCACGTGTTTCAAACTTTTGCAGTAAGTGGTTCCAAATATCTACCTGTGGCACTAGTCTAATGAAGAAATACATTCATAAAGAAAAAAGAGTGGTCGTTTAGATTTTCCAGATTGTATGTTTATATACATAAATAATTTATGAAGTTCTAGTTTCAGAATGAATAGTACTGGCTTGGAACGAAAATACCACCTAATTTCTGAAGGTCTTGGATTCGTTCCTCACAGATACCTTCTAAGACAGAAGGCCTGTCCGAAGAGTTTGAAAAAAAATGTATGACACCCCTAAACTCCAGGAAGAGATTTTGATACTTGAAATGCGAAAGGAGGTCCATTTATCAATTCATTCAATTGATGTTGCACATTTTGAGGATACTTACCTGTCAAAGGATGTACTTGGTGCAAAACGCACTGTGATGAAATGTCTGTATTATGGATTTATGCATATGAAGAGTTCAAAAACTCTCGTAAGCTTTGCTTAACATTTATATTAAAACACTAACACTACATGTATAGTGTTCAATGTATCTGTTGTATCACTGACCACATATACGAGGAAAGAAGAACGCTTAATTTGGACAGAAAGGAAATCCTTGCAAACATGGAGCATAAATTCTAACAACTCATTCCGGATGGTTTTAGGGGTCCGTTTGAAAGCGGCTGCATTTTTGAAATAGCTGTTAACAGAAGGGCTGAATTGCTGACATAAGTCCAGTATTTCTAAAAACACACCTTTGCTAGATATGGTGATTGCATCACAACTGAGAAGAGGAAGATTGCACGTTACAAACATATCGTATAACATAAATTATAACGTCGGGATTTTTCTTCGTTGTTTGTTCTTTTTTATAAGCTCTTCATGGTTACTAATTAAAGAAAACCAAATGTTGTAAGCTCTTAGAAATGAAATCTAAGTCAGTACTATGCTTAGAAGAAACATTGCGTTTTTATTTTCTTTTAATAGAACTTCACTTATACATTATTCACTTCTGTTTTTCGCAGATATATCTACATTACTATTTTTAGACACCGAACTTTGTCCAAGAATGTTCAGCTGAATTACACGTTATTTGGTTATACGTTTTTTCACTAACCTTAATATTTTTCTGGTCCCCATGTACGAAATATATTAATTTGCTCACTCATTCTTACGCTACGTTGATGTTAATAATTTAACCCTACTATTGTCTTTGGGTCTATATGACCTGAGAGAAAATTTATCTTCGTGATACTAATTTAAATTTAATACCTCATACTTTAAATTTATTTATTTGTTTCCCTTCATATTTACTACTCAGAAAACCTTGAATTTAAAAAAAAACACGCATTTCGTAATTTTTTATTGAAATTGTTACACCTGTGTTCTTTGTGTCATAATGACCCGATCGCTTTCAAAACTAATTGATACATGTTTTCCATTACGTTTCGCGTTCCACTAAGTCCAAATCCATGTGTATGTGAATGTGCACAATAATACAGTGGCGGTTTGCTTTTGCAACAATGGAAATATATTATTGAAATAAATACAAGAGGATATAAATCAGTTACATCATGTTGACTGTTGAAAGAAAACGTAATTTCAGTTAACGTAGCGAATGGTGATATATTATCATGACAAAACGTAGCTCCACTGAAAGTGAATTGAAAGCATTAGGCAATGCATGTGGTAGTTCGGAGAATATTTCAGAAAAAGAAAACCATAGTAGTGAAGAGGCAATTTGTCAAATGTGAAAGAAGTTCAATTGAAATATAAAAACAGAGTTTAGTACGCTTTCCACAACTTGGAAGAGCATCCAGTACAGACATAATCAAACAAACACCTGGTCCAACCAGATATGGTATATCCAGAGTGAATGATAGAAAATCTGCTTTTCATGTAATTATGAACAAAACATTTTGCAATATTGTGATGAAAACTGCTAATATGGGGATGTACAGTGACCAATGGGAAGATTTAGATGAAATTACATTAGAAGCATATATTGCTGTACTATGCTGGTGTTTATAAAGCATATGTAGTGAATCAACAAGACGTTTGTGGGATGCAGAATCAGGTAGAACAGTTTTTCCTGCTATAATGGCATATCTCGCATATCTCGAGTGTTAACGTTTCCATGACAAGTCTGATGGACGGGCACGAGGGAAAATGACAAACTAGCATTTCTTAGGGACTTATGGGAACAGTGGGTGGAAATACTTGCAAAATTATACAATCCTGGTTCAAACGTAACTGTTGATGAGCAACTGGAGGGTTCCCTTCAAACGATATATTCCAAGTAAACTCGGCAAATATGCAATAAAGATATGGACACTGTGCGACGGTGCTTCTTCATATGTTCTAAAAACACAAATTTGCACAGGGAAACTACCAAGCATAGCATCTGAGAAAAACCAAGGTAAGCATGCGGTTATGGATCTGACACATGAGCTAAGAGGACAGAAGGTGACAATTTTTTACATCCCATATTTTGGGTCAAGGACTCCTTAAAAGGTAAATTATGCTTTTGGGGACAACGGAAAAAAACAATGTTTCTAATGTATTAAGCTAAGCAGGGGTTCACAGCTCAAAATTATATCTCATAAAAGATGCCACAGTTGTTACATATAGGTATATGCTAAATTCATTCGAATTGAAATAAAAAGACATTACAGCATTGTTCACAAAATGTTTGCGCGACACTTAGTGAAATAACAAACATTTATATCCGTTCATCCAGAAGCTAGAATATTTAACACAAATTATTTTTTTATTCAGTGAAACGGTTCTTTATTGACAACAATTGTATTGCACATATTTGTTATACTCATCATGTAGAATCCCTGGTTAACTTATGGTCTAAGAGTACCTTCCACCTATATATATAATTTTCGAAATATAAGAATCAACGCAGGCTTCACAGTTTCTTCAGAATTCTGTTTACGAGGTTTACTTGCCTCCTTCATGTTAACTTTGCTGCAGAACAACCATCGACTTGCTCTAATGCACTTGTGGATAGGTAATCAATAAGAGTCAAGATGGCGATACTAATGTGTACTTCATAAAGAGTTTAACATTATTTGACAAATCCCTGATGGCTTGACAGGAACGACCTTCCGTGTTCCATTAACAGCTTATGTAACAAATTCACCCTCTTGAAGACTGGAAAAAATGTGATGTGTAGCACTCGTACGACCGTCTATACTCAATATCAGTTCAGGGGTCCTCTATTCATTACTCAAATAATAAGCCATTCTTCCAACCATCACTACACATATTTAAATTTTATAATAGGAACTTGCTTGTATTCAAGATACTGTACGAGTTAGTTTCGCGAATTTTCGTGGTCTACCCTGGTCGGTAGGCGAGTGCTAAAGTAGTTTCTTTATCTACCACGACTTCATTTCCTTCATTTCGTTTTCACTCAGTTTCCTTCTGTTTGAAGTTCTCCCGTAAGTCGCACTGCGTGAGGCCCCCCCCCCCCCCCTGCTTGTATAGGATATACCCTATACGCAAGATATGAGAATAACATTCAGTTGTTTACATCGTAAACCAGTTTTGTTAGCAAAAAGAAGGAAATGGAGAATCGCATGTTTTTAATCTGTTATGCATAACACCAGTCAGTTTTAGCCTAGAAAAAGTATGCACTCAGCGGACTATTCCCAGAGGTTCAATATACATTTATGCTCGACCATACCCAAATTCATTAATTATAAGTCCGATAGCGATCCTTTAATGGACCTCCTTATATTCAAACTTTCATTAAATGACTAGTCTTCATCCATTCGGACAATTCAGTTTTCATTAAAGGACAGGTGTTCCACCAATCAGAGAATTCCCATGCAGCAATGGCGAAGAACAATACTGATTAATTCTCGAAATGCAACTAGCGCGAGTTCAGAAAACGCTGAAATGTCGGACACTACTGACAGGAGATGCAACTTACTCCGCCTGAGTAAGATGCAATTTACACAAAACACACAAATTAACCTCAATACAGCATCAACTTCCAAGAATATTGCACTAAGCACAGCCGCACAAATTAATTTCACTAATTGTACAACAAATAGCTTAGGTATACATGAAATAAAGTTTCGTCTGAAAACCAATATAGTAAATTTGCCTTCTGTTTTTTAATGTTACGTAGCATTCCAGAGTTATCATTTTCATCATGAGCCTGTGACGTGCTGGAAACGCATCGATCGTTTAGCACATGCGTAGAACTCCAAATATCAGCTAATGCAATATGTAGGTCATTATCCCTGGTGAGTAAACAACATTTTACAATATTTCAACTATAAAATTATCTATATGGTCGAGCATAAATTCTCGTATGAAAATTAACTTTAATGGTAATTAAGACGCTCGTATGAAAATTAGGAAACTCGCATCTTAATTACTACCATTATGGTCTCGTTGCATAATATACTATTACTGAAAAGCTCTATCAGCTCAATATATTTTGTTTTTCCTTCTACTAAAATGTGGGTGGCGCCGTGGCCGAACGGTTAGACAGTTCGTCTATCACCAACTGCTCCATCATCATCTTTCTATTCACCCATTTCACCTGCATTTCACATCATCCTCTTCCTCGCTATCATACGTGGTACTTGGCAGACCACCCACTTCCAGGTCTTCACTCTGTCAGGTCCATAGGTTCGTCTGCTCCCAGACGGGCATCTGATCCTAGGCACAGTCCAAGGGGGTGTAATTCCTTCATGCGGGGAGGGCAATCAGAAGAAAACTGTAACCTCTCTGCTATGATTTCATAGATACTACAATTCAAGAAGAATGGAGAAGACTTTATATGCATTCAAGTTATGCATTTAATTTGTGTGCCAGCAGATCAAACATACATTTTAACTAAAATAAAAGAATTCAATGTTTATTTTATTGTTTATTTTATATACCCCCCTTTAACGTCTATGCTCATTATTGGGGGATTTGGCTTGAGATACACAATAAGTGATGGTGCAATAATTCTCTGAATTATAGGCTTTTTAATGCTAGTTTTATTACGTTTTGCATTTCATATAGCTACATTAACCCCCATATTCATACTTCCAGACTCTGCCAAAGATAGGAAATGGTCCAGGTTAAACAAAAATTCCCAGTCCAAGCCGGGAATCAAACCCAAGACCTCTGTGTGGGAAAGCCAGAAAGAAAATAAATTATTGTTAACAAAACTAAAAAAAATTTTTTTTAAAACACGCTTTAATAACGAACTGAGCTAAAAGGTAGAAAATATTTTTTGGTATGAAGAGTTTATTCTATAGCGACTGGTTCATTATTGTATAAAAATAAATAAAACAGTTCTATTAACAAAATAGTAAATGTTATTGTAAAAGAGCCTGGGGCATTTTTACGATTTTTTTATAACTTTACTTTAATAAATAGTTGCCAATGAACTGTTTACAACATTTGTCAGACATACTTCACTTCGCCACTTCCTCACGAAGTTTCAGCAGGTAGGTATAATAGACTTCGTGAAATGAAATCCCGCCCCTAATCTGATAAACTTGGCTATACTTTGTTATGTATTTGTCAATTATGGATAAGATGGGTGCTACACTTAACACTTACCTAATATTCTAATTCCATAGCGCATAGGTACAACCTTTGACTAGGCATAGGAATCTCATGTCTCACTTCCGTGCAGATGACAGATATGGCCATACAAGAATAAGCTTTTTGCTTCCTCTAATAACTATTGTAAGTAGAGGAAGTATTATATTCTTCCCATAAGTTCCATGTCGAGATTTCATCGGAAATCTATGTTTTGAATAAAAAAAGCATTTTTAGAAAAATGTGTGTGTATGTATGTATGTATGTATGTATGTATGTATGTATGTATGTATGTATGTATGTATGTATGTATGTATGTATGTATGTATGTATGTATGTATGTATGTATGTATGTATGTATGTATGTATGTATGTATGTATGTATGTATGTATGTATGTATGTATGTATGTATGTATGTATGTATGTATGTATGTATGTATGTATGTATGTATGTATGTATGTATGTATGTATGTATGTATGTATGTATGTATGTATGTATGTATGTATGTATGTATGTATGTATGTATGTATGTATGTATGTATGTATGTATGTATGTATGTATGTATGTATGTATGTATGTATGTATGTATGTATGTATGTATGTATGTATGTATGTATGTATGTATGTATGTATGTATGTATGTATGTATGTATGTATGTATGTATGTATGTATGTATGTATGTATGTATGTATGTATGTATGTATGTATGTATGTATGTATGTATGTATGTATGTATGTATGTATGTATGTATGTATGTATGTATGTATGTATGTATGTATGTATGTATGTATGTATGTATGTATGTATGTATGTATGTATGTATGTATGTATGTATGTATGTATGTATGTATGTATGTATGTATGTATGTATGTATGTATGTATGTATGTATGTATGTATGTATGTATGTATGTATGTATGTATGTATGTATGTATGTATGTATGTATGTATGTATGTATGTATGTATGTATGTATGTATGTATGTATGTATGTATGTATGTATGTATGTATGTATGTATGTATGTATGTATGTATGTATGTATGTATGTATGTATGTATGTATGTATGTATGTATGTATGTATGTATGTATGTATGTATGTATGTATGTATGTATGTATGTATGTATGTATGTATGTATGTATGTATGTATGTATGTATGTATGTATGTATGTATGTATGTATGTATGTATGTATGTATGTATGTATGTATGTATGTATGTATGTATGTATGTATGTATGTATGTATGTATGTATGTATGTATTTTATTTTTTATTTATTTTTATTTATTAATTATTATCTGCATGCCCCGTTACCTTGGTAGCATTACATGCATTCTTTACATTATGTTAATACAGTTTTGCCACACAGGTGCTCCATAGGTGAGAATAGGTTCAAGTGCTCCTTTGTATATTGTAGTCAATGCTTTATGTCCAAGTCCCCAGTTTAGTTTCGCAAATTTAGATAGAGTATGTATCAAGGCTATTGCTTTGTCGTGAACATAATCGATGTGCTTGTTGAATCTAAATCTTCTGTCTAAATAAATTCCAAGGTATTTCAATGCTTCGACTTGCTCTATGGGCTTATTGTTGATGTAGATATTAATGCTCAAGTTTTGTCTTTTCTTTTTCCGAGTAACAACTAGTACTTTTGATTTGGTTTCATTGAATTTGATTTTATTGTCTGTAGCCCAATGCTCAATCCTTGTAACATCTACATTGGCATTGTTTTCGGTCTCTATTATTGTTCTACCTCTTGTCATTACAAGCAAATCATCTGCAAATGCAATTATCTCAGTATATTTTGTATAGTCTAGCTGTAGAAGGGGATTGTACAAGACGTTCCACAATCCAGGACCACAGCTCGAGCCCTGTGGACACCCTTTTTCAACATCTTTTTCAGCCCTGTACTCATTGGTACATAAACTTGCTTTTCGATCTCTGAAGTAGTCCAGGGTCAATGCATATAAATTTTGGGGACATTTCACTTGTCTTAAGTTGTTAAGAATACTCGGCCACCATGCCGCATCAAACGCTCCCTGGACGTCTAAACTAATCAGAGCTATGTAGTTGTTATTCTTTAGGTTTTCCATAACATAGTGTTTTACTGCCATCACTGCGTCTATTGTACTTCTCTGTGGAGTGAATCCGTATTGCCGGGCACTAAATAGTCCGTTTGAGTGCATATAATGGAGTATCCTGTCTATCATTAATTTCTCGAGTACTTTTCCACCTATGTTGATTAAGCTGATGGGTCTGTATTTTGAGACATCTTCACTCCTTTCTTTGCCTGGTTTAATTATTGGAATTATTAGAGATTTTTTCCATAATTTTGGAAAGTATCCATTTTTAAGGCAACTGTTGTACATTTCAGTGAAGAAGAGTGGAAACCGTTGAAAAAATCTCAAAATAATATCACTGGTTAGGCCATCCTCTCCCGGGGCTTTGTTGGGATTAAAATGGTGGAGTGCGCTTTTAACTTCCTCTCTTGTAAATTTAACATCGTTTGCAGTATGTAAAGGTTCTGCTATTTTACTTCTTAATTGTACATGATGTTCATTATCATTCTTATCATCATCTGGTATAAAGTGATTTATCATATGTTTTAATGTGTTCTGTGTATCATCTGTATATTTACCATCCTCAGTCTTGATCGTTGTGAGTATATTTTTACTTTTAAATTTACACGCTGCAATTTTATACACTAAGTGCCATGGGTTGGCTTGATCCGTAGTGCTGCAGAATTCCTTCCAAGAGATTAATTTGCTCGTATCTACTAGATGTCTGTAATTTCTATTAACTTCCAGATATATGTTTTTCCTTTGTTGCCTTAGTTCTTCATTATTGAAGGTTGTTTGATACCTTCGTCGGAGTGCATTAACTCTCTTTCTCATTATAGTTAGTTCAGGGTTCCACCACGGTACAGATTTTCCTTTGTGCCTCTTGATTTTTGACCTGCTTAAATGGAATGCCCCATTACATGCCTCAATTATGCAATTATGACACTGCTGGACCAGTCGTTCTACGTCTGTATAATTATCGACATTTAAAGCAAGTTCTGTGTCTAATTCCTCACTGGATTTGTGGCTGTTAAACACATTCTTAAGATTTTGTTCTAAAAGGGTGTCAAAAGTTGCATAATTTTCATTTCTCTTTATGTATTTTATACCTTTTAAGGTGTTTATATATCCTTGAGTTGTGCTGTCATATGTGAACGATAATATTTTGTGGTCTGAGCAGCTTTCTTCCACTCCACAATTCCAATCTATTATATGAGCAAGGAGGTGACTATTGGTTATTGTTAAGTCTATCCAGCTTTTAGCCCTTGCTGTTTCGAAAGTTGGTATTTCTGTGTTCTCATTAATTATGTGTAGTGATGTGGAAGTGATAAATTCTTCTAGGGCTTTTCCTCGTTCATTATTCATTACATCGTGCCATAAGGTATTTCTCGCATTGGTATCAGCTGATATTATTACTCCATCTCCTTTGGTATGATTCAGAATGTTTTCAATTTTCTTTGTGTCTATTTCTATGTTTCTCTTATAGTCAAAGTACATACTTATAGTGTAAAACTTCTCACAATTATAAGTCACTTCGACTATCACACAGTCTTCATCTGAGCACTGTTTTATTAGTGTGGCATCAATATTGTGGTTGTTAATTATTATGGCTGCTCTTCTTCTTCTATCACCACACTCATATTTTCTCATTGCCATAGGAATTCCTACTAAGTTATTGTTTATCGTGTATGGCTCCTGTATACAGGTTATGTCTATACTTTTTTCATTTATTAGTTGCACTAAATTATTAGTGGCTGTTCTAGAGTGTTGTACATTTACTTGAAAAAACGTTAAACAGCTATGTCTCATGTTATTCTATGACCTCCGGTATACACTCTCATTGATTTAGGTATATTTCCTAATTTATTATTTATTGTATACAGCTCCTGTATGAAAGCTATGTCAATATCATTATGTATAAGTAGTTGTGTTAGATTGCTGGTCGCTATTCTTGAATGTTGTAAATTTACTTGTATACACTTTAATTTTAGATTATCCATATTAATATTCTGTATTTAGTTGTATTCTCTTAATTGCTGCTTGATAGCAGGGACAGTTTTTATCTAACGCAGAATGATTTTCATTAACAGTACTGCCTTTGTTGTATTTTTTGTAGTTAATGCAATTTATACACTTATAATTTTCTTTCTGTATTTGACATTCTTTTAATGTGTGACTTCCAGTACAGTTTGGGCATGTTTTATTTCCTTTGCATTCTTGTGCATGGTGGTTAAACTTTGAACACTTGAAGCAACGGGTGACCATGATGTAGTCTTCCCAATTGCACATACTCCAAGCAAGTTTTATTTTCTTTTCTACTATCTTTCTTCTTTGCTCAGTACTGATTTCTATAATGAGATTTCTGTTTCTTTTCCGGTCTTGAAATTCCCGGATTGGTCTCAATTCAGTATCTGCATTTTCATTTTTAAATTGTTCGTTCTGTGTAGCAAGAGCTTCTGCAGCGTTTTGCAAAGATATTTCTTCAGGGATATTGAAAATGATAATCTTTGGTTTTCTCTTAGTGCTTACATTAGCTTCTAATTCTTCTCCGCATTTACTATTAATATTCTCACATATGGTTTCTGCTTCCAATTTATTTTGCGACTCTATTAGCAAATGACCATTTCTTAAATTTTTCACTGAGGAAATTCCTACCTTCAGTTCAATTGGGTTTACTTTTGTCTTGAGAAGCGTTCTCATATACTCTGAGCTTTGATTATTCTTGCTCTTAACAATCAGTTTAAATGACTTTTGTGGAGTTATTTGTTGGGCTCCTTTCACCACTGTCGAGTAATCCATCATTTGTGTGGGAGGTAGCGCCGCAACTAATTTGTCTATTACAGGATTGACGTAATTCTGGTGGCCACTATGAGACTGTGCTGCTGTTAGAGTATGAGGTTTCGACGCGCTGGCTGGCTGGTGGTGACGTAGGATTTCTATTTCCTTATTTTTAACATCCAGCTCAGTTTTCATCAAAGAGAATGTTTTCCTTAATATACTAACTGCACTCATGATATCGTTCTTCAAGTCCATACGCAGATTCTTACTTCTCTCTGTAACATTTAAAAGCATCTGAAATGCGTCCTCACTTTCGTTTTCCATTCTCCTTTCTATGTCCGATGTCATTTCCAGTTAGCTAACCTGTGTTCTCTAAAAGCACGCAATCAGAAGTTACTCAGAGAGATGATCGTACGTTACACGTCACTTCGTCACTTCCAAAACTTTATCAAAACAGTCAAAATAACCTTAAAATCAAGGCCTCCTACAACCTTCCAATAAACAGTCTTTTATACCACGAAATTGTTCACACCAATTTTACACAAATCTCGCCAATCAATCTATCCCCGTTTACCCTAATAACTACACAACACTCAAATACTAATATTAATAAAATGAACCACTTTTTAAAATGAATTAACAGCGTAAACACTGAATCAGAAGAGATAATTACGGTGCACAAAATTTCAACATCAATTCTGCGACCTGGCCACCTCTATGTATATGTATGTATGTATGTATGTATGTATGTATGTATGTATGTATGTATGTATGTATGTATGTATGTATGTATGTATGTATGTATGTATGTATGTATGTATGTATGTATGTATGTATGTATGTATGTATGTATGTATGTATGTATGTATGTATGTATGTATGTATGTATGTATGTATGTATGTATGTATGTATGTATGTATGTATGTATGTATGTATGTATGTATGTATGTATGTATGTATGTATGTATGTATGTATGTATGTATGTATGTATGTATGTATGTATGTATGTATGTATGTATGTATGTATGTATGTATGTATGTATGTATGTATGTATGTATGTATGTATGTATGTATGTATGTATGTATGTATGTATGTATGTATGTATGTATGTATGTATGTATGTATGTATGTATGTATGTATGTATGTATGTATGTATGTATGTATGTATGTATGTATGTATGTATGTATGTATGTATGTATGTATGTATGTATGTATGTATGTATGTATGTATGTATGTATGTATGTATGTATGTATGTATGTATGTATGTATGTATGTATGTATGTATGTATGTATGTATGTATGTATGTATGTATGTATGTATGTATGTATGTATGTATGTATGTATGTATGTATGTATGTATGTATGTATGTATGTATGTATGTATGTATGTATGTATGTATGTATGTATGTATGTATGTATGTATGTATGTATGTATGTATGTATGTATGTATGTATGTATGTATGTATGTATGTATGTATGTATGTATGTATGTATGTATGTATGTATGTATGTATGTATGTATGTATGTATGTATGTATGTATGTATGTATGTATGTATGTATGTATGTATGTATGTATGTATGTATGTATGTATGTATGTATGTATGTATGTATGTATGTATGTATGTATGTATGTATGTATGTATGTATGTATGTATGTATGTATGTATGTATGTATGTATGTATGTATGTATGTATGTATGTATGTATGTATGTATGTATGTATGTATGTATGTATGTATGTATGTATGTATGTATGTATGTATGTATGTATGTATGTATGTATGTATGTATGTATGTATGTATGTATGTATGTATGTATGTATGTATGTATGTATGTATGTATGTATGTATGTATGTATGTATGTATGTATGTATGTATGTATGTATGTATGTATGTATGTATGTATGTATGTATGTATGTATGTATGTATGTATGTATGTATGTATGTATGTATGTATGTATGTATGTATGTATGTATGTATGTATGTATGTATGTATGTATGTATGTATGTATGTATGTATGTATGTATGTATGTATTTTTTTTTAATATAAACATTCTTTATTTTCGGCATGTTCCATTACAAAAAACGTAATACTACATGCCATTATAGTACATGCTTAATAAATATACTAATACATAGTTTTACTTATGGGATATCGTTAGTTGCACTCTAGAGTTTATCCAGTTCTATTGTGTTTAGGTATTCAATAAATTCAGTTGTATATTCCGTTACTAATTTATGTTGTTGGAATGTCCATTTTCCATATTTGTTTAACATAGCTTTCTTGAATTTGATTCTTTCTCTGTCAAGTTTTGGACATTCAAATAAAACGTGTTCTACGGTCTGTTCTGCTGTTCCACAGGAGCACATTGGAGAGTCCTTTATCTTAAATCTGTAAAAGTAAGAATTAAGTCTGCCATGTCCGGTTAGGAAAGTTGTGACTTTACCAGTAAGTGGAAATTTAAGTCGTAATCTATCTGCCACTGTGGGGAAATAAGATTTAGTCACTGCTCCATTTTTGGTGTTTCGCCACTCACTTTCCCACTGATTCACACTTTCTTCATGTAGCTTTCGCATGATGTCACTCACGGGTATCCTGTCGAAACTAACTGGTAGGTCCTTGTTGTTCGCTGCCTGTTTCGCCAGTTGGTCAGCCAGCTCGTTCCCTTCAATTCCGACGTGAGCCTTGACCCATGTGAAGTAGATAATCCAGCTGTGTGCTTCTAGTTGCCTTATTTGTTTTCTTATTTGTTCAATAAGGTGAAGATGGTTGTTAGAGTTCCGTAATGAATCAAGAGTGATTCTGCTGTCAGTGTGTAAAGCAGCTGTTTTTTGAACATGCTGTAGTTGGAGATGTTCAAGGTGTTCAAGGGCTTTGAGAATTGCGAACTGCTCTGCTTGATTGTTAGAACATCTACTGTGTAATTTATATTGTAGTTCGTGGTAGGTAGGTAGGTAGGTAGGTAGGTAGGTAGGTAGGTAGGTAGGTAGGTAGGTAGGTAGGTAGGTAGGTAGGTAGGTAGGTAGGTAGGTAGGTAGGTAGGTAGGTAGGTAGGTAGGTAGGTAGGTAGGTAGGTAGGTAGGTAGGTAGGTAGGTAGGTAGGTAGGTAGGTAGGTAGGTAGGCAGGCAGGTAGGCAGGCAGGCAGGTAGGCAGGCAGGCAGGCAGGCAGGCAGGCAGGCAGGCAGGCAGGCAGGCAGGCAGGCAGGCAGGCAGGCAGGCAGGCAGGCAGGCACGCAGGCAGGCAGGCAGGCAGGCAGGCAGGCAGGCAGGCAGGCAGGCAGGCAGGCAGGCAGGCAGGCAGGCAGGCAGGCAGGCAGGCAGGCAGGCAGGCAGGCAGGCAGGCAGGCAGGCAGGCAGGCAGGCAGGCAGGCAGGTAGGCAGGTAGGTAGGTAGGTAGGTAGGTAGGTAGGTAGGTAGGTAGGTAGGTAGGTAGGTAGGTAGGTAGGTAGGTAGGTAGGTAGGAAGGTAGGTAGGTAGGTAGGTAGGTAGGTAGGTAGGTAGGTAGGTAGGTAGGTAGGTAGGTAGGTAGGTAGGTAGGTAGGTAGGTAGGTAGGTAGGTAGGTAGGTAGGTAGGTAGGTAGGTAGGTAGGTAGGTAGGTAGGTAGGTAGGTAGGTAGGTAGGTAGGTAGGTAGGTAGGTAGGTAGGTAGGTAGGTAGGTAGGTAGGTAGGTAGGTAGGTAGGTAGGTAGGTAGGTAGGTAGGTAGGTAGGTAGGTAGGTAGGTAGGTAGGTAGGTAGGTAGGTAGGTAGGTAGGTAGGTAGGTAGGTAGGTAGGTAGGTAGGTAGGTAGGTAGGTAGGTAGGTAGGTAGGTAGGTAGGTAGGTAGGTAGGTAGGTAGGTAGGTAGGTAGGTAGGTAGGTAGGTAGGTAGGTAGGTAGGTAGGTAGGTAGGTAGGTAGGTAGGTAGGTAGGTAGGTAGGTAGGTAGGTAGGTAGGTTTTTTTTTTTAAGATTCTTTATTGTTCTACATGTTCCATTACAATATGTAATACTACATGTTGGGTTTGCTTACAAAGTAAACTGATAAATACATCTTAATTTAACATTAATAATTACATAGATTTATATAGTTCAATTAGTTTTTGTCAGATCAATTGCATTGGCATACTGAATATATTCTTTAAAATAACTTTTAGCAATTTCGACTTTAGTTGGTGGCCATTTTCCTCTTCTTTGAATTATTTTCCTTCTGAATGCTCTTCTTTTTTCTTCGAGATTTTTGCAGTCATAAATTATATGGTGTGTTGTTTGCTCTCCTCCATTACATGAACAACTTGGGTCATCAGTGATGTGGAACCTATAGTAGTATGCTTTAAGTCTTCCGTGTCCTGTCAGTGTCTTCCGTGTCCTGTCAGTAGTGTTGTAAGGTTTGCCGTTAGATTTATCCTTAACTTCAGTCTGTCTGCTACAGTAGGAAAGTATTGCTTTGTTTCCTGACCTTTGGTTGTTTCTTGCCATGGACTTTCCCAATGTTTTAGACTTTCTTGTCTTAGCGTTCTTCTAACAAAACTCTTTGGAAGTCTATTATAGCTGCATTCCTCTTCGTTTGTAATTGCTCTCTTTGCTAGTCGGTCTGCAATTTCATTGCCTTGTATCCCTATGTGTGCTTTGACCCACCCAATTTCTATATTCCAGTTTTGTTTTTCTAAAATTTGTAACATTGTTCTAATTGCTTCTGTTAGGTAACTGTGAATTTTGTAGTTATGCAATGATTGTAATGTGACTCTACTGTCCGTATATATCGCTGCAGTTTTGTTATCTTCTTCAGTTAAGTAAATATTTTCAACAGTTTCTAATGCTTTCAACACTGCAAATTGTTCAGCTTGGTTATTGGAGCACTGTTTATCTAACTTATATTGTAGCTGATATTTCAGTTTGTTCTGATGATAAATTGCTACTCCAGAACCAACTCCTTCTTCTGTTTTACTGCCATCGGTATAAATTTCCAGTGCATGCGTTTTATTCTGATTTATTCCTTTTATTATTGGTATGTCGGCTGGATGACACCATTTCCTATATTCTACAGGTTTGTCTAATTTGTTCTCGGAGTTTTGTTTCAATATTGTATATTCATTGGCGATTTCCTGAAGTTTAATTGTAATAGGTGTAAGTCCCGTTATAATGGATAGTGCTTCAGTAGATGTGGTCCTGAATGCTTTAGCAATTTTGATATTTATTTGTCTTTGCACTCTTGTAAACTTATTTGCATTATATTTTCTGTCAATGGCTTCTATCCATACTGGAGCTGCATAAGATAGTAATGGTAGAATTGCACCGTTGTACATAGTCTTTAAAGCCTGGTGTTTCAGTCCCCAATCTAGTTTTGCTGATTTAGATAAAATGTGTATCAATTTATTGGCTTTCTCTGTTACATACTGAATGTGATCATTAAAGGTGAAATTTTTATCAATGATTATTCCCAAATATTTGACGTTTTCTACTTGTTTTATTTGTCTGTTATTGATAAAGATGCTTATATCCCTTTCCACTCTACGTTTGCGTGTTATTAGCATTGTTTTCGACTTTTGCTCATTAAAAATAATTTTATTATTCTTAGCCCACGTTTCAATCTTTTTCAGGTCTACATTATTGTAATTTTCGGCTTCCAAGT
>CM060964.1:207149403-207181903 GCA_030765045.1 Tenodera sinensis | reverse complement strand
ATGTATGTATGTATGTATGTATGTATGTATGTATGTATGTATGTATGTATGTATGTATGTATGTATGTATGTATGTATGTATGTATGTATGTATGTATGTATGTATGTATGTATGTATGTATGTATGTATGTATGTATGTATGTATGTATGTATGTATGTATGTATGTATGTATGTATGTATGTATGTATGTATGTATGTATGTATGTATGTATGTATGTATGTATGTATGTATGTATGTATGTATGTATGTATGTATGTATGTATGTATGTATGTATGTATGTATGTATGTATGTATGTATGTATGTATGTATGTATGTATGTATGTATGTATGTATGTATGTATGTATGTATGTATGTATGTATGTATGTATGTATGTATGTATGTATGTATGTATGTATGTATGTATGTATGTATGTATGTATGTATGTATGTATGTATGTATGTATGTATGTATGTATGTATGTATGTATGTATGTATGTATGTATGTATGTATGTATGTATGTATGTATGTATGTATGTATGTATGTATGTATGTATGTATGTATGTATGTATGTATGTATGTATGTATGTATGTATGTATGTATGTATGTATGTATGTATGTATGTATGTATGTATGTATGTATGTATGTATGTATGTATGTATGTATGTATGTATGTATGTATGTATGTATGTATGTATGTATGTATGTATGTATGTATGTATGTATGTATGTATGTATGTATGTATGTATGTATGTATGTATGTATGTATGTATGTATGTATGTATGTATGTATGTATTTGTAGAGCGAGCCATTTCGGAGATATTCCTTGTTATTTGAATGAATTTTGGAATACTTAAACTTTCGTCAAATGGAAGATTGTTATTAATTTTTTTTTACGTGCAAAGAGAACGGGATCTCAAAGCTTTAAAAGATTTAACCATTGGTCAAAGCCCTATTCCCATATTCCCCTTGGAGCTACAAGAAATAAGCAATAAGATAATTTCTACAAATGTTTATTTCAACTAATACGAAGAAGATAATATAGGTATAAGAGTTTCAAAGTATTGTTAGCACAAGAGTAGAGAAAGCCATGTGAGTGGAGCACATCCGATCTTTTACATTATTTTTCAATGACTGATGAATTGTACCACAAATTGCTCGAGTCTTCTTATTTTATATATAATTATGTTTACTGCATATTAACAAATCCTAAATACTGGAAGTGAGACACTTGATCTATCTCGGTGTGTTCTATCATAACATTTGATCTTACAGGATAATTGTCATGGAATGTCATTACTTTTGTTTCTTCTATAAGTAGATATGCACTTGTTAATCTTTATTTATTTTTTAAAGACATTAATTTAGATTATAATTATATCGAAAATTGTACTCTTATCTTCTATGTCAAACACTAATACCACGTCATCGGCAAATAACAAATAATTCAGTGTGTTTTGAACTAAATTTGTTCTTTTATGAATTAAAATGTTCAATTCTTTAATAAACTCGTCTATATATCCCTTTAAAAGGCTTGGAGATAGACTACAATCTTAACGATTAATTGTTCCTTTCCAGAAGCCCTGTCTACGTAAAGGCTGTAAAGTTAGAATCAGACTGAACAATGCAATGCCATGGTCGGGATCTGAACCACGGATCTTCCGACCTCCGTGCGGTCCAACTGAACTACCGTGGCATAACACTGAATTCCCAAACTATAGCTCTTTTTCCCGGTACACCATAAGGAAGATCTTAGCTGGTGACTAAGTTAGTTAGAGTAAGCGGAAGATAGGTGATTCAAACCCTGGCTGTGGTATTGAGTTTTTCATGATTTTATCTTTACACCACAATTCTGTTTTAGACCACAGAGGAAATAAATCGTTTATGGTTGAGATAAACTATATTCAGCCAAGAGGTAAGGAAAATCGTGTACCTTGATGAAAGTTGGGTATCAAAAGTTTGGAAGGATAGGAAGCGCTTTTGGCCGGGTTATCCACTGGTCTTAAATCACCTACTGCTCGCGGACCACGATTTGTAATATTGCATGTGGATGGTACGATTTGTACAGGTGCAAAACTTGTTTTCTTGTAAAAAGGTTCTGTTGATTATAATGATGAAATGGACAGCGATAGATTTGAACAGTAATTCAGGAATCAACTAGCAAAACCACGGTAATCGCTGCGGCGCAAATACATGGCAACGCCGCGCTGATAAGATAAGAGCCGTTGTGCCTTCATAACGTGAAAACTCCTATAGTAGGTTTGCGTGGATGGCTTGGAGCAGCTCCGCTTAGGATTTCCCCATTCACTGTGCGATGACTCGGTGGCGAGTTGGGGCGCAGGTGATGTGTTATATTTTTGCGCGGCTAAATATCAAGCAGACCCATCGCACCATGTCGAATAGATCGCATCTTCCCAATTCACTATGAGAGTTTCGAGTGACACCACTCCATTCGGACGTTTGGAGCGATAATGAATAAGCGATTTTAAACAGAGATATGAAACTAACATATTTCAAGCGATCTGTGGAACAGTCAGAAAAACATCGAAGAATAAAATAAAAGAAGCTACGCAATTAAAAATATACAAACAACTGAAAATCACAAGAAGAAAAGTGGGAATGTTATTGTTTTGTTAAAGATGAAAACCCGAAACTTTAAGGATGGATGAAGGTCTTACACTACCAGACATACAGTAAAAGTTCATTGTCATTGCATTTTGAAATTTTATTGAATAGGAAGAAAAGGGGGAACTCTGACATCAAAGAGCAAAAGAAGGGCAATTTCATTATTGTTCAATTAATTACTGACGGTGTGCCCTTTAACAACACTGTTTTAATGAAAACCGTAGTTTTTATATCAATCAATAAATAAAAGCCAAGTATATTAGAGCAAAATTAAAATATTGGGTCTATCATTCCTCTTAATATTGTTTAAAATATTAACCTATTATACCTTAATGTGTAATTATTATGTTAACTACTATGTTAACTTATGTTATATAAAGTTATAAGAATATTTACTAATTATTATTAATAAGCTACATAGCATTAAAGTTGTTGTGAGATTCCCCTTTTCTTGACCATTTTGTGCCATTAATAAGGTATTGTTGGCTAAAATAAGAAAAAAAAATAATGGCTTCTTATATTGCACATGTCGATTACTAAATTAACCACCATTCAAAATGTTTCATTTGTCATAGAGTTCTTGAATAAATTAGTATCAAATTTTAAGCTCTTCTCCCTGTGGCCTTCAATTGCAGTACCTAAGACTAAGCCTCGGCACTACAGCCCATGAAGAGCCAGACCTTACCGCCCAGCCGCTGCGTCCCCCACCTCGATCCACTACAGCCATCATTGGTGCGTTGCGGTATTGGAGGGTGGTATGTGGTCAGCGTCCCGATCCCTCCCGGCCAGTTATGCGGACCTAACGAGGCTGAGTGTCCCCCGTGCCAGACCTCCCAGAGGAGATAAAATCCCCATGCTGGTACCGGGGATAGAACCCGGGTCCTCCGCGCCAGAGGCAAGTGCGCTACCAACTACGCTACGGAGGCGGTCCAATTGTAGTACCAGGAAAGTCAAAACTGGACTGGATAGAAAACCTGAGAGCTCACAAATGAAATTACTCAGCCCGTTAGCTGGCTATACGTTAATAGATCAGAAGAGAAATGTAGAAATATGAGAGGAACTACAAATCTACAATCCTGTTGAGTTTGTGGAGGACTGGTATCAACATACAATGATACCATATCCTGTGTTTCCGAAAATTATATCCAATGACAAAGATATAGAGCCAGGAGTAGGGTGTATATGTATGTTCTAGACCAATTAGCATCTTTTTCCCATTAATCAAATCCTGTCACGCCCCCCTCCCCCCTCCCCAAATCCCCCCTCCCCACCTCCCCCTCCCCCTCCACCCCACATGTGGGAATTTCCAAAAGGTATTATGTTCCTTCACCCCACTTAACATAATTTTCCCATTAATCAAATCCTCTCACGCACCACCCCCTCCCCCCGCCTACCCCACCCCACCTTAAGTGACATGGGTATTTCTTTGGACACGTGGGAATTCCAAAAAGACAGGGTGTGTGCTCTGTCGCGATCAGGATGACAAAGGAAGGGTAATTAATGACCCCCGCCCCCCCTGACCCTCATATTCTAGTGTCTGCACGTGTTTTCGAAAAAAGAACGTGAGCGTAAGAAACCCTAAATTAATGGCCCCCCTTTCAGATCTTGATATATTTATGTGACAGTTGGAAATGTTCCCCTCTGACAGTTTTGAAAAGAACAAGCTACAACTTGCAACGGCGAGCATAGAGGATGACAAAGGAAGGGTAATTAATGACCCCCGTCCCCCCTGACCCTCATATTCTAGTGTCTGCACGTGTTTTCGAAAAAAGAACGTGAGGGTAAGAAACCCTAAATTAGTGGCCCCTTTCAGATCTTGATATATTTATGTGACAGTTGGAAATGTTCCCCTCTGACAGTTTTGAAAAGAACAAGCTACAACTTGCAACGGCGAGCATAGACATCCGCATTTTTCCTGTCTGAACAGGCCTAGTGGTTTTTCTCTTAACATAGCAGCCAAAGATCGCCCATCCGCAGGTTCGGTAAGGTGAAATCGTTTCACTAGCGAAAGAATACTTATGCATTGACACGAGGACCACACATGTGGTCCCCCACTGCGAGGGATTCCCTGCCTTCCCTCATAATGACCGTATTGTCTTGAATAACCACCCAAACCCCAAACACTTCAATGGTTCCCACACAGTGGGGACTATCTCTCACGCTTTACATTCACATGACATTTCCTACTCAGTCTTCTTTCACAAGGATTCTCTACTCAACTACCCCTCACGTTTTACATTCACATGACATTCCCTACTCAGTCTTCTTTCACAAGGATTCTCTACTCAGTTTTCTTTTTGAAATATCCGGGGTGTTTCACTTATTTATACATTTATTTTCTTATTTATAGTATCTTACGAGATTACTATGCTTGTTAATCCTAGCAAGTAATATTTTTTTAAATCGCACCAAAGAATAATGATACCACAATGCAGGAACAGTAAGCATCCCGAGGAACGTAGCTGAATCATTGAACCATCAGCAATACAGGTTATTATTGTTATTACATCATAAAATAGAAGCAAAATTGCATAAGGGCGCATTTTCAAAGTAATGGACAAATGTCAGACACTAAGTAATATCTCGCCTTATTATTAGTTTCTTTATTGACAAATTCGAGAGTTCTGGTCAAAGTAATTACTGGAATAACCCACATTTACATACAGGATAGCGCCTTTCAATCTTACAGAACATTCTTTTGACTTCATTTCTACATAAACACAAACATTAAGAAATTTCACATGATGCACTCACACGACATTCTCTACTCTTGTACTAGCAATTAATACAAAATATTATTTGCACTAACATCTTCGTGTTAGTTGAGATAAATGTTTTCATAAATTATCTTATTGCTTATTTCCATGTATGTGCAAGGAGGATATTTCCTGTGACATTTCTGCTTGCATACAGGTCATAGATATTTACAGATCACTATATCTTATTACAAAAACATTACGCTTTCACCTCGGGGTTCGAGCGGGCTATCTTGAAAACTATATATTCCACGGCGCCTGCTTTAGTATACCCACACAAAAGGAAATCTGTAGCATAACTCTTAGCAGAAAAACAAACTTGCAGTTCGACATAACGAAACTTTTACTGATCAAAATCTACCCACACACACACTCATTCTTCTGAAGAAAAAACCTATTCTCACTGAAATTTTCGGACCGCACACATCTTGGACTTTGCACTAGCCCATTAAGCAGTAGAGTACCTCATTCTCCCTATTGTGCTTGCAGGTGGCTGCTTCAAGCATGATTTAAGCATTGACCATGACGACAAAAAGTTAAGGGTTTTCTCTTACACACAGAGGCAAAGACAGCAACAGTATTGTATTGTGAAGGGACAGCGAATGGTTGCTTCTTAGGGTGCATCGCCCAAAAAAAGCTTAGGTCTTGTACACACTCACACGACATTCTCTACTCAAGTACTAACAATTCATGCAAAAAATGCTTTCAACTAAGTTTATTATGTTAGCTGACAAGCATTTGCAGAAATTATCTTATTCTTTACACACTGTAGTGCGAATACATCAAATCCGGGTTATTGACAGATATTTTCAGTTTGAAATTCTCTATCCCAAAGCACATCGCATATAAAACAATTGAAACAATCAGGTATTTTGACAAATTTATGTTCCAATATTCCTCTAATAACATGGACACATCTCCAAAAAAAATCCTACACGCACAAACACATGCAATCGAGCACACACACTCACGCACAATTTTCAGAAAACACACCTACACCCGTACACACACCAGCATACATGAACACACACACAATCACACCAGCACATTTGTACAAATTATCTTATTGCTTATTTCCTTGTAGGTGCAAGGAGAATGTTAAAATACTGTAGGCTTTGTGCGACAGTCTAATGTTTTAAAGCTTTTAGATTCTGTTGTCTTTGCACACTTAACATATAAAAAAATGAACAACAATGATCCATTTCACGAATGTTTTAAGTCTTCCGAAAGTCACACACATAACAAGGGATATCTCCGAAATGATTCACACTACAAGAAAATTTATTCAGTCAAAAATTGTGTATTTTAGCAAGATCTATATTCTCTATAGTATGATTTGGTCTATCTCTAACGGTTTACCAGTAATGCAACAGTCATCCGGAGTAAATACGACTACAGGGGCTACACCTAGAAAATTCAAGATATACATTTCATTTGTCATAAAAAATATCTCAAACATATGACATTTTAATCAAATCGTTAGAGCAATTTCCAAGAAAATCAAAATTTGCGAAAAATGTTCCATGTAAAGGTTAGTTAAGGCGGGATATTTTCTTTTCAAATTCTTCGTGGCGCATCCTTGAAAGACATTAAACTTAAATACTAACTTTGGTTTAACCGACTTTTCGTTTTGAGTTATGCTGAGCACAGACTGACACACACACACACACACACACACACACACACACATGCCTACACATACACGCACACACACAAATTTTCAGCAAACACGCCTACACTCACACACACATTTAGACATACACACACGCACACATACACACACATACACACACACTCACACACGCGCACACACCCACACTTACATACATACACTCATACACATGCACCCAAGCACACACATACACGCACCTTTTTGTAAAACTGCTTTTTTTGGATTCAGGGGGCCTCGAACATATATTTCCAGTGAAATCTTGACTTCGAATTTTTGGGTGGAGTACGATACTTCCCCTACTGACCAGTAGAGAAAGTAAAAATAGAGGTTGCGACAACCGAGCATAAAAAATACACAACGCTAATTGCATTTCAATATATGAAACTCCTGATATTATTCTTTGTTATCAAATGATTAAATATTGAAGAGACAGAATAATGAAAACTTCATTCATCTTACCCTTGCTATTGAATGAGACCTGATGCCCTGAAAGTATTTATTTTTTCTCAAGAAGTAATAGTTAAGGGGTTAATAAAATCTCAACAGGAACTTTTTGTCACTAGATGTAAGTTTATTTAATAAGTTTGCCAGTTTATAGCAGGCTTGTATAAAACAATTGTACTATTAAATCTTACAATCCAGAGGCTTTTAAGGGGAGAATATGTTTGGAAACAACGCAAAGAATGAGTGAAAACTGCGTACCAATATTCATTACAACTCCAAACCAAAACGGAAAAGTGGGGGGCTTTTAGACAGAATACAAGACGAGCTCTATGGTGTTAATGGAAATTAAAGACGCAAAACTCCTTATGTGACTTAATCCCTGGGAATGGCTAATGTTAGCATGGAGATGGGAACAATAACAATGATAATGAATAGGAATCCCGCCAGCCTATATTTTAAACATTTTGTTCGGTGTTATTCATCTTTAATTTTTTATTTAAGCATAACATTTCTTGTCATTTCTTACTGAACCTTCAGCATTCAGTTCATTGAATAAGAAAAGAGAATAAAGACATCTTTCAGATGTTCATACATTCATTTTAAATTACATTAAAGGTTGGCATTGGCACTTTCATTATAAAACAAGCTATTATGTATATCATTTAACAGTATAAAATATTGGAAAGAAAGCTAACTTCTTAGTTTAGCCAATGGAAACAAAGTTCGGCGGGGTGGGGGTAGCTGTTTCTACTGCACAGCTGCACAGGTGTGGTGGGGTGTGATTCAGAATTAGCTATATTGTTCACAGGATCATTAGAAACTCCTTTCTTGCATATTTTATTATGGCGTTCAAGCCTACTCGTTGTCCTATTCTTTAAAGTCTGCCCACACTCACAGCATTTGAGGAAACGATCCTTTCCAAGACTAATATATGAAAAATTAAGTCTTGCGTATTTTGAGCAATACAACCTTTTACTGTGATCACTCATTGTGAAAATGCAACTGAAGCTGACAATAAACGTTTTAAGCAAAAGTTAGAGATGCTCGATATTTTATACATTGATTGTTCATGTCAAATATAAACTCGCAACAATGCAAAACAATTTAGTGTAAGCAGACACCCTAAGTAACCACAGGTGACCAGATGAGGTGACCATGGGTGACCAGATGAGGTGACCAAGGGTGACCAGATGAGGTGACCAGATTAGGTGACAACGCTGATATTTCTCTTCATAAATTTTATTAAATGAATCAAAATCGTTTTTACATTTCAACATAATTGATGATTTCACAATATAAGTAGATACTGCTTCGGGCTAAATGCCTGTGGATATTATTCACAATTCATAAATATGGGTAAAACACCTGCACATAACAGTCAGTCTCTCTCTCTCTCTCTCTCTCTCTCTGTGCGTGTCTATCACGCTGTTTTTCCGCCCTTGGAATAAAATAGAATACCTGTTACTTCTGAGAACTGCGACTCTGCAGCCTAAGCATGAATTACATGATGAATGATTGTTACTGTCGTTAGATATGACCTAGAGTCCCTGCCAAAGTCAATAACGTATCTCTATAAGAGCTGGTTATCTGTTCTAAGAAATCTTATTGAATTATAAAATATATCTATGGCAATTTTCAAAGTATCACATTTCATAGTTTCACAGGTATGAATACATATCCTTGTCTTGTTTTCAATCAAGTCCTTTAAGTTTTGTTGACTTCTTTGCTGCGGGCTGTTGAATTGCTCCCTTGTATGAGTATGCCTATGACATCTTTTATTTGAAGGTTCTTGCGTTGTTGATATAATTGTTCATCTGTAATCTGATGGATGTTTTCATGCGGCTGCTTATAACTCTGCGATATTGAAGAAGATGTGCTCTTCCCAGCTTGATTAGCGATCTTGCAATCGCAAAGTGATTTATGGTATAATTCCCTCTTTTGCGCTGACTCTCTGTGTAAAGCTGTTTGTTAAGGTCTCATGTTGTGCTGCTCCTTAGGCTGGCGATTCAATGAAAGGTCCATTGGTTCATATGGGCCTGAAGTAAGATGAAACAATAAAATTAATTAATGGTGTTTTATTATTTTAAGTGGATATTCATATTCAGCAAGTGAACATTTATTAAAGATTGAATAAAAGACTATATTTACTTCAGGTATAAACGAAAATGTTTTTGGCTTAGAGGCAGATTATTTGAGTTAAGTCACTTTGATATGAACAAGAGAGAGTATTAAAAGGGATATTATAAATCAGATGAATGATGAGAAACAAAATATCATATATGATATTTCGATTGAACATATGGTTTGGAGCTGTAATGCTAACGCTGGAAGACAGAATGTACACAAAAATTGCTTACGATGGAATTCCTACAATGTGACAAATAAGGAACAATATAAATTAGCATTTCAATATTTAATAATTCTTACCTTGAATTTCCCCCAGTAGGCTTTTCAGTGATGAAATATTTTTACAACTATCACAACTGCATTTATTGGGCCTAACTGGCGTTCTAACTTTGTCAAGTCGTGTTGTGCAACGTCCAGGGGGCGAGCCATTGATGCTCGTGTTAGATTCATTTGCCCTGTCGATGTTTCCTACAAAAGAATAAAAGAATAATAATAAAAATAACAACAAAAGAAAACATTTAATGAATAGTGGAAAAAAAAGTTATCGTGTTTTCCTACATTTGGCAATTTCATCGTTAGTTCGGATTTCCACTTTAACTTAATCTTTCAATGTGTAAAGGCAATGAATGATGAGCTGATAATTTCAAGTCCATTGTAAGGAAATACATGCCATTTAAAATGTAAAAACTTTTTTCCTGCGTATTTTGTTCCTATTTAATAACTTTCACTCGTAGAAAGACACCAAAATGTTTCTTTAAAGTATAATAAAATGGGCTTACCTGCCATTATGGAATGTATGTTATTCTTGCAGTGATGTGTAAATGCCAACTGATGTTTCGCCCTCTAGAACTGCAATCACACGTGTGTGTCTTGTGAGACCGTTCACTCCTGCGGACGGTGTACCCTTTCATGCTTTCCCCCACCACACCTGTGCAGCTGTGTAGTAGAAACAGCTACCCCCATCCCGCCGAACTTTGTTTCCATTGGCTAAACTAAGAAGTTAGCTTTCTTTCCAATATTTTATACTGTTAAATGATATACATAATAGCTTGTTTTATAATGAAAGTGCCAATGCCAACCTTTAATGTAATTTAAAATGAATGTATGAACATCTGAAAGATGTCTTTATTCTCTTTTCTTATTCAATGAACTGAATGCTGAAGGTTCAGTAAGAAATGACAAGAAATGTTATGCTTAAATAAAAAATTAAAGATGAATAACACCGAACAAAATGTTTAAAATATAGGCTGGCGGGATTCCTATTCATTATCATTGTTATTGTTCCCATCTCCATGCTAACATTAGCCATTCCCAGGGATTAAGTCACATAAGGAGTTTTGCGTCTTTAATTTCCTTTAACACCATAGAGCTCGTCTTGTATTCTGTCTACAAGCCCCCCACTTTTCCGTTTTGGTTTGGAGTTGTAATGAATATTGGTACGCAGTTTTCACTCATTCTTTGCGTTGTTTCCAAACATATTCTCCCCTTAAAAGCCTCTGGATTGTAAGATTTAATAGTACAATTGTTTTATACAAGCCTGCTATAAACTGGCAAACCTATTAAATAAACTTACATCTAGTGACAAAAAGTTCCTGTTGAGATTTTATTAACCCCTTAACTATTACTACTTGAGAAAAAATAAATACTTTCAGGGCATCAGGTCTCATTCAATAGCAAGGGTAAGATGAATGAAGTTTTCATTATTCTGTCTCTTCAATATTTAATCATTTGGTAACAAAGAATAATATCAGGAGTTTCATATATTGAAATGCAATTAGCGTTGTGTATTTTTTATGCTCAGTTGTCGCAACCTCTATTTTTACTTTCTCTACTGGTCAGTAGGGGAAGTATCGTACTCCACCCAAAAATTCGAAGTCAAGATTTCGCTGGAAATATATGTTCGAGGCCCCCTGAATCCAAAAAAAGCAGTTTTACAAAAAGGTGCGTGTATGTGTGTGCTTGGGTGCATGTGTATGAGTGTATGTATGTAAGTGTGGGTGTGTGCGCGTGTGTGAGTGTGTGTGTATGTGTGTGTATGTGTGCGTGTGTGTATGTCTAAATGTGTGTGTGAGTGTAGGCGTGTTTGCTGAAAATTTGTGTGTGTGCGTGTATGTGTAGGCATGTGTGTGTGTGTGTGTGTGTGTGTGTGTGTGTGTGTGTGTGTGTGTGTGTGTCAGTCTGTGCTCAGCATAACTCAAAACGAAAAGTCGGTTAAACCAAAGTTAGTATTTAAGTTTAATGTCTTTCAAGGATGCGCCACGAAGAATTTGAAAAGAAAATATCCCGCCTTAACTAACCTTTACATGGAACATTTTTCGAAAATTTTGATTTTCTTGGAAATTGCTCTAACGATTTGATTAAAATGTCATATGTTTGAGATATTTTTTATGACAAATGAAATGTATATCTTGAATTTTCTAGGTGTAGCCCCTGTAGTCGTATTTACTCTGGATGACTTTTGCATAACTGGTAAACCGTTAGAGATAGACCAAATCATACTATAGAGAATATAGATCTTGCTAAAATACACAATTTTTGACTGAATAAATTTTCTTGTAGTGTGAATCATTTCGGAGATATCCCTTGTTATGTGTGTGACTTTTGGAAGACTTAGAACATTCGTGAAATGGATCATTGTTGTTCATTTTTTATATGTTAAGTGTGCAAAGACAACAGAATCTCGAAGCTTTAAAACATTAGACTGTCGCACAAAGCCTACAGTATTTTAACATTCTCCTTGCACCTACAAGGAAATAAGCAATAAGATAATTTGTACAAATGTGCTGGTGTGATTGTGTGTGTGTTCATGTATGCTGGTGTGTGTACGGGTGTAGGTGTGTTTTCTGAAAATTGTGTGTGAGTGTGTGTGCTCGATTGCATGTGTTTGTGCGTGTAGGATTTTTTTTGGAGATGTGTCCATGTTATTAGCGGAATATTGGAACATAAATTTGTCAGAATAACTGATTGTTTCAATTGTTTTATATGCGATGTGCTTTGGGATAGAGAATTTCAAACTGAAAGTATCTGACAATAACCCGGATTTGATGTATTCGCACTACAGTGTGTAAAGAATAAGATAATTTCTGCAAATGCTTGTCAGCAAACATAATAAATTTAGTTGAAGGCATTTTTTGCATGAATTGTTAGTACTTGAGTAGAGAATGTCGTGTGAGTGTGTACAAGACCTAAGCTTTTTTTGGGCGATGCACCCTAAGAAGCAACCATTCGCTGTCCCTTCACAATACAATACTGTTGCTGTCTTTGCCTCTATGTGTAAGAGAAAACCCTTAACTTTTTGACGTCATGGTCAATGCTTAAATCATGCTTGAAGCAGCCACCTGCAAGCACAATAGGGAGAATGAGGTACTCTACTGCTTAATGGACTAGTGCAAAGTCCAAGATGTGTGCGGTCCGAAAATTTCAGTGAGAATAGGTTTTTTCTTCAGAAGAATGAGTGTGTGTGTGGGTAGATTTTGATCAGTAAAAGTTTCGTTATGTCGAACTGCAAGTTTGTTTTTCTGCTAAGAGTTATGCTACAGATTTCCTTTTGTGTGGGTATACTAAAGCAGGCGCCGTGGAATATATAGTTTTCAAGATAGCCCGCTCGAACCCCGAGGTGAAAGTGTAATGTTTTTGTAATAAGATATAGTGATCTGTAAATATCTATGACCTGTATGCAAGCAGAAATGTCACAGGAAATAATTATTATAAATAAAATTCCGTTTTGTTATGAAATGATTTGAAGTAACACTGATTCTTAACTGTTTCGGAAATCTTAAGCTTCAGTTAATTGTATTGTTGATATTAATTCTTTTGTTACATCATAGTCATGCAAAGAGAACAGAATTTAAAGCTTAAAGATTTGACTAACGCGCAAAACCTTCTGTATTCTAATATCCTCCTTGCACATACATGGAAATAAGCAATAAGATAATTTATGAAAACATTTATCTCAACTAACACGAAGATGTTAGTGCAAATAATATTTTGTATTAATTGCTAGTACAAGAGTAGAGAATGTCGTGTGAGTGCATCATGTGAGATTTCTTAATGTTTGTGTTTATGTAGAAATGAAGTCAAAAGAATGTTCTGTAAGATTGAAAGGCGCTATCCTGTATGTAAATGTGGGTTATTCCAGTAATTACTTTGACCAGAACTCTCGAATTTGTCAATAAAGAAACTAATAATAAGGCGAGATATTACTTAGTGTCTGACATTTGTCCATTACTTTGAAAATGCGCCCTTATGCAATTTTGCTTCTATTTTATGATGTAATAACAATAATAACCTGTATTGCTGATGGTTCAATGATTCAGCTACGTTCCTCGGGATGCTTACTGTTCCTGCATTGTGGTATCATTATTCTTTGGTGCGATTTAAAAAAATATTACTTGCTAGGATTAACAAGCATAGTAATCTCGTAAGATACTATAAATAAGAAAATAAATGTATTAATAAGTGAAACACCCCGGATATTTCAAAAAGAAAACTGAGTAGAGAATCCTTGTGAAAGTAGACTCAGTAGGGAATGCCATGTGAATGTAAAACGTGAGGGGTAGTTGAGTAGAGAATCCTTGTGAAAGAAGACTGAGTAGGGAATGTCATGTGAATGTAAAGCGTGAGAGATAGTCCCCACTGTGTGGGAACCATTGAAGTGTTTGGGGTTTGGGTGGTTATTCAAGACAATACGGTCATTATGAGGGAAGGCAGGGAACCCCTCGCAGTGGGGGACCACATGTGTGGTCCTCGTTTCAATGCAGAAGTATTCTTTCGCTAGTGAAACGATTTCACCTTACCGAACCTGCGGGTGGGCGATCTTTGGCTGCTATGTTAAGAGAAAAACCACTAGGCCTGTTCAGACAGGAAAAATGCGGATGTCTATGTTCGCCGTTGCAAGTTGTAGCTTGTTCTTTTCAAAACTGTCAGAGGGGAACATTTCCAACTGTCACATAAATATATCAAGATCTGAAAGGGGGCCATTAATGTAGGGTTTCTTACCCTCACATTCTTTTTTCGAAAACACGTGCAGACACTAGAATATGAGGGTCAGGGGGGACGGGGGTCATTAATTACCCTTCCTTTGTCATCCTCTATGCTCGCCGTTGCAAGTTGTAGCTTGTTCTTTTCAAAACTGTCAGAGGGGAACATTTCCAACTGTCACATAAATATATCAAGATCTGAAAGGGGGGCCATTAATTTAGGGTTTCTTACCCTCACGTTCTTTTTTCGAAAACACGTGCAGACACTAGAATATGAGGGTCAGGGGGGGGCGGGGGTCATTAATTACCCTTCCTTTGTCATCCTAATCGCGACAGAGCACACACCCTCTCTTTTTGGAATTCCCACGTGTCCAAAGAAATACCCATGTCACTTAAGGTGGGGGGGGGTAGGCGGGGGGGGGGGAAGGGGTTGGTGCGTGACAGGATTTGATTAATGGGAAAATTATGTTAAGTGGGGTGAAGGAACGTAATACCTTTTGGAAATTCCCACATGTGGGGTGGAGGGGGAGGGGGAGGTGGGGAAGGGGGAGGGCGGGCGTGACAGGATTTGATTAATGGGAAAAATATGCTAATTGGTCTAGAACATACATATACAGCCTACTGCCAGGCCGTTTTTAAAATTTCAAGTTCAGTTTAACTGTCCTGAAATCGAAAAGGTCCAGTGGCCTAATTCTTATTGTGGAAGAAAATTGGATGTTCGCTTTTAATAAGCCTTGGGAAGGAAGGCTCTGGCACACCTTTAAAACGTTTATCTTCGGCACCATAAAGTCTATTTGGATTGAATGTTCTTTTTGGGCGTGAGCCTTATGTTTCGGACAGTTTTTTTCATAGGACCGATTTATCATCGGAGACAATCAATATCTGGACAAAAGGAAAGGCCGACCTGTTGCTGCGAAGTGGACTGCTCTTCAAGCTACTTCTTACAGGCTATTGTGTTTGCGATTCCATTATTTCCATAGAACAGTTCAACAGAGTTAGATTTCTCAGGTGAAGCTGCTGCCGGAAACATTACAGCTACATTCTCCACATTGACGTCATTTACAACTATTTGGAAGAGGAAAATTCGAATGTGTTAAGCTCACGTGACTTCCCCTACCTACTATCGCTCACTACTTTCTCTACTGCGTATAGTAAGTAGGGGAAGTATTATATTAGACCCAAAATTTCCATGTCGAGATTTCACCGGAATTATATGTTTTTAGTCCCCCTGAATCTAAAACAGTTTTAGAAAAAGATCCGTGTATGTGTTGTGCTTGTGTGTGTGTGTGTTTGTGTGTGTGCGTGTGTGTGTGTGTGTGTGTGTGTGTGTGTGTGTGTGTGTGTGAGCCTATGGACAGCATAACTCAAAAACGAAAAGTCGGCTAAAAATCAAACTTGGTATTTAAGTTTAATATCGTTCAAGGACGCAACACGAAGATTTTGAAGAACATTCCTCTACCGTAAACTATACTTCACATGGGACATTTTTCGAAAATTTTGATTTTCTCAAAAATGACTAACGATTTCGATTAAAATGCCACAAGTTTAAGATACTTTTATGGCAAATGTATATTTTTAATTTTCTGGCTATATACTATGTATATATCACGCACGCTCCCTGTCTGTTAATTCTCTAAAAGGGGAACAAAATTATACACACTATACACGGGCGTCAATAAATTGGCCCTGTACCTCAGAACCTAATATTGTTCATGAAGTACCCCTTCATGATGAAAAAATTGGTGCACGGTGCGCCATTAGCGGAGAAAGGTTTCTCAGAGCTCCAATAAGCGATTTCTATCTCTGTAACTTAAAACATTAAATGTATAAGACAAACACAAACACCCTGGAAGAATTAAAAGAAAATATCCGCCAGGAAATTGCCAGCATTTCTCAACATGAACTATGGCGAGTGATGGATAGTTTCCTTAGGAGGTGCCAAACATTTATGTATGGATGACGGTGACCAGTTTCAGCATCTTCTTTCATAAAGTTGGTCATTAATGCCTTAAAAGTAATTTTAAAAATGTGTGGTTTCATCCACGCCTTCTATGATAGCGGAAGACGGCAAGGAGCGCCGAGGAAGACAGCTAAAGCACAGCGAAGCCGGTTCTAAGTTTCTTGCTATCCCGTTAATTCATAACAATAATATGATAACCCGTTCCACAGGCTCTCTCCATTGCGCGAGAGAACCGAGAGTCGCAGGGAAAATTCTGCAGTGAGAGGCGCACCAAATCCCTTACCTTATTGTAGATGTGAAAATGTTGACCTTCTGCCCTCAAACAGGCAGCATATCCAGTAAAAGTGTTGTCATTCAGCAGTAGGAATCCTTGTGATTTCCTGCATTATATCAATAGGTTCCTCTTGTGTACGAGGGTTTGAACGAAGATTCCAGGTGCTTCTTTTACATACCGTAAATCAATGGCACGAGACCACCGGCTTTACTTCTCTTCCGAAGGGAGCCATGCTAAGCACTTTTGCGCCCGAAAAAATCCATCGCCGCCCTTCTCTGGGTTTGAACTCGCGGCCTCAGCAACCAGAGGCTGTAGGGTAAACAGCTTATCGGCAGTTCCCAGGAATTCAATGTCGACGACATGACACTAAACTGCAGTGGATATTACACAAAAAAGTAATACTGCCAACCTTCATAATAAAAGCATTATTTCTAACCCCAAGTATCACAGGGTTGAAGTAACATGCTTTCAGACGACAATACCTAATATTTTAACGTCTTTACCACACAACACATGATGAACCTACTAATCACCTTTCGAAAAATTTTGTTCTGCAATAACACTTTTGGATAAAATAACTTCCGAGCGTTAAATATCGTAATATATTTAATGTGCTAGCGTGTTGCGAACACAAAAATAACAGTATAACAGCATATGCTCTAAAACTAAACCACGCACACAAGAGCAATGCAATGGCGTCCACAGATTAATACAGCGTTTAAACAGAATTTTGTTTTAAAATGTATCGGTTGGCTTCCCTGCAACGGATAGGGCTACTGTGGCAACATACGGATGCAGTAACACCAACCAGCCGTAGCTTTACCGTGGTTATATTTGACAAACAGTTGGCGGCACTAATGCCACCTAACAGATGGAATATCACCAAATATAACCAGACCGCGCCATAACGGGGGAAAATGTCTCAATTGCTTTTTGCAGTATTCCAATAAACTGTTTTCTCTATAGCATGTTACTTCTAGACCACGGAGAACAACCGTAAATGTATAAAGAAAATGTGTCTCGATTAAAAGAAATAGTAATCGAATAATGTTTTATATAAGATTGTGTAGAGAAGCATGTGAGTGTAACACATCAGACTTTTAAGTGGAAAATCGCTATTAGTTTTTGCTTTCTCTGTTCATGCAAATAGCATGAAGTTCCAAAACCATTACATACCTATCTGCTTTTTACTTTCTCTACTGGTAAGTAGGGGAAGTATTGTATTCCACCCAAAAATTCGATGTCGAGATTTCACCGGAAATATATGTTTTGAGACACCCTGAATCCCCCCCCCCCCAAAAAAAAAGCATTTTTAGAAAAAGGTCCGTGTGTGTCTGTGTGTCTGTCTGTCAGTCTGTGGACAGCATAACTCAAAAACAAAAAGTCGGTTACAAACCAAAGTTGGTGTTTAAGTTTAATGTCTTTTAAGGATGCAACACGAAGATTTTAAAGAAAATATCCCCACCCTAAACTACACTTTACTTGGAAAAGTTTTCGAAAATTTTTACTTTCTTGAAAATGGCTCTAACGATTTTGATTAAATGTCATATGTTTGAGATATTTTGATGACAAATGAAATGTATATGTTGAATTTTCTGGCTATAGCCCCTGTAGTCGTATTTACTCTCAACGACTTTTGCATAACTGGTAAACCGTTAGAGATACACCAAATCGTACTGTACGAAAAATGTAGATCTTGCTAAAATACACAATTTATATCCCAGTAAATTTTCTTGTAGGGTGAACCATTTCGGAGATATTCCTTGTTATGTGTGTGAGTTTCGGAAAACTTAGAACTTCCATGAAATGGATCATCTTTGTTCATTTTTTTATATGTTAAGTGTGCAATATCAACAGAATCTCAAACCTTTAAAACATTTGACTATCGCAAAAAAGCCTACTGTATTCTAAGTTCCCGTTGCACCTACAAGGAAATAAACAATAAGATAAGTTGTACAAATGTTTATCTTAACTAACACGAAGAAGATATAGGAATAAGAGTTTGTAAGAGTGGTTAGTACAGGAGTAGAGAAAGTCATGTGAGTGTAACACATCAGATTTTTAAAAAATGTGACTGTCGCTCTAGCCTACACATGCTTACACCTGCAACGGAAGGTTTACATGCGTAATAAAGGTTTATCTCGATTAACAAGAAGTAGACGTCTGAGCTAACAGATAAATTCTCGAGCACGCCGAGAGAATTCATCTGGAAATGTCAGACCGTCGAATTGCATTTAACTGGACTATTTTATAAATTAAATGTGAACTTAAATGCTACGAGTACACCGCGAACATTTGGAAAGAAAATTTTACATTCTACAATAAAAAATACAATCTAAAATAAAGTAATTTCGATTAGTGTAGTTCGACTTACTCAGCATTGTTAGCTGAAGAAAACGAAACCTAAGAATTGCGTATATTTTGATCTTCTCTTGTTATAACAGAAAACCAACTTATAAACTGAAATAAATCTCACTTTATTTTTAACATTAACGAATAACCTTTTTTCTGGGAAAATAAAGCAATTCCTCAAAGAACAATCGTTAAAAACACAGTTGCCAAGCTGAAATGGAGTGCTGTTTTGATTGTTAATCAATTGCCATTTTTTCACTATTTTACGGGATGGAATTGCCGACACTGACTAAACAAAAGAATGATCAGGTGATACAATTTAACAGCTCTATGTATGAAGTGAGGGAGGAAGAGTAGTGGAGGATAGGACGAACCTAGTCCCTCCAAGCCGGTGAATGCGCTAGCTATTCCCTCCTAAGAGCAAACGGACTTGTTTTTATCACAAGTTAGTCCTTTTCCTGAGATGACCATTACCAGGCATGTTCTTTATGGGAGGCAAAACTACATATACGTAGGTAGTTCTCTAACCTTTGACTAGAGCATATGTGCTTCCACATCCTCCGCTTAAATCGTTTATACCTTCCTGCCTTCCTTCCTCCCTACCTTCCTACCTTCCTTCCTTCCTACCTTCCTACTTTCCTTCCTTCCTTCCTTCCTTCCTTCCTACCTTCCTTCCTTCCTTCCTTCCTCCCTACCTTCCTACCTTCCTTCCTACCTTCCTTCCTTCCTTCCTACCTTCCTACTTTCCTTCCTTCCTTCCTTCCTTCCTTCCTTCCTACCTTCCTACTTTCCTTCCTTCCTTCCTTCCTTCCTTCCTTCCTTCCTACCTTCCTTCCTTCCTTCCTTCCTACCTTCCTTCCTTCCTACCTTCCTTCCTTCCTACCTTCCTCTTTCCTACCTTCCTTCCTTCCTACCTTCCTTCCTTCCTTCCTTCCTACCTTCCTTCCTTCCTTCCTACCTTCCTTCCTTCCTTCCTTCCTTCCTTCCTTCCTTCCTTCCTACCTTCCTTCCTTCCTTCCTACCTTCCTTCCTACCTTCATTCCTACCTTCCTTCCTTCCTACCTTCCTTCCTTCCTTCCTACCTTCCTTCCTTCCTACCTTCCTTCTTTCCTTCCTTCCTTCTTCCTACCTTCCTTCCTTCCTACCTTCCTTCCTACCTTCCTTCCTTCCTACCTTCCTTCCTACCTTCCTTCCTTCCTACCTTCCTTCCTTCCTTCTTTCCTACCTTCCTTCCTTCCTACCTTCCTTCCTTCCTTCCTTCCTTCCTACCTTCCTTCCTTCCTTCCTACCTTCCTTCCTACCTTCCTTCCTACCTTCCTTCCTTCCTACCTTCCTTCCTTCCTTCCTTCCTACCTTCCTTCCTTCCTACCTTCCTTCCTTTCTACCTTCCTTCCTACCTTCCTTCCTTCCTACCTTCCTTCCTTCCTTCCTTCCTTCCTTCCTTCCTACCTTCCTTCCTTCCTTCCTTCCTTCCTTCCTTCCTACCTTCCTTCCTACCTTCCTTCCTTCCTTCCTACCTTCCTTCCTTCCTTCCTTCCTTCCTTCCTACCTTCCTTCCTTCCTTCCTTCCTACCTTCCTTCCTTCCTTCCTTCCTACCTTCCTTCCTTCCTTCCTACCTTCCTTCCTTCCTACCTTCCTTCCTTCCTACCTTCCTTCTTTCCTACCTTCCTTCCTTCCTACCTTCCTTCCTTCCTTCCTACCTTCCTTCCTTCCTTCCTTCCTACCTTCCTTCCTTCCTTCCTTCCTTCCTTCCTACCTTCCTTCCTTCCTACCTACCTTCCTTCCTACCTTCATTCCTACCTTCCTTCCTTCCTACCTTCCTTCCTTCCTTCCTTCCTACCTTCCTTCCTTCCTACCTTCCTTCTTTCCTTCCTTCCTTCCTTCCTACCTTCCTTCCTTCCTACCTTCCTTCCTACCTTCCTTCCTTCCTACCTTCCTTCCTACCTTCCTTCCTTCCTACCTTCCTTCCTTCCTTCTTTCCTACCTTCCTTCCTTCCTTCCTTCCTACCTTCCTTCCTTCCTTCCTTCCTTCCTTCCTTCCTTCCTTCCTTCCTTCCTACCTTCCTTCCTTCCTTCCTACCTTCCTTCCTACCTTCCTTCCTACCTTCCTTCCTTCCTACCTTCCTTCCTTCCTTCCTTCCTTCCTACCTTCCTTCCTTCCTACCTTCCTTCCTTCCTACCTTCCTTCCTACCTTCCTTCCTTCCTACCTTCCTTCCTTCCTTCCTTCCTTCCTTCCTTCCTTCCTACCTTCCTTCCTTCCTACCTTCCTTCCTTCCTTCCTTCCTTCCTACCTTCCTTCCTTCCTACCTTCCTTCCTTCCTACCTTCCTTCCTTCCTACCTTCCTTCCTTCCTTCCTTCCTACCTTCCTTCCTTCCTACCTTCCTTCCTTCCTTCCTACCTTCCTTCCTTCCTTCCTTCCTTCCTACCTTCCTTCCTTCCTACCTTCCTTCTTTCCTACCTTCCTTCCTTCCTACCTTCCTTCCTTCCTACCTTCCTTCCTTCCTTCCTTCCTTCCTACCTTCCTTCCTTCCTTCCTTCCTTCCTTCCTACCTTCCTTCCTTCCTACCTTCCTTCCTACCTTCCTTCCTTCCTTCCTTCCTACCTTCCTTCCTTCCTTCCTTCCTTCCTACCTTCCTTCCTTCCTTCCTTCCTACCTTCCTTCCTTCCTTCCTTCCTTCCTTCCTACCTTCCTTCCTTCCTTCCTACCTTCCTTCTTTCCTACCTTCCTTCCTTCCTACCTTCCTTCCTTCCTACCTACCTTCCTTCCTTCCTTCCTTCCTTCCTACCTTCCTTCCTTCCTTCCTACCTTCCTTCCTTCCTTCCTACCTTCCTTCCTACCTTCCTTCCTTCCTTCCTACCTTCCTTCCTTCCTACCTTCCTTCCTTCCTTCCTACCTTCCTTCCTACCTTCCTTCTTTCCTACCTTCCTTCCTTCCTACCTACCTTCCTTCCTTCCTTAGTACCTTCCTTCCTTCCTTCCTACCTTCCTTCCTTCCTTCCTTCCTTGCTTCCTTCCTTCCTACCTTCCTTCCTACCTTCCTTCCTACCTTCCTTCCTTCCTACCTTCCTTCCTTCCTTCCTTCTTTCCTTCCTTCCTTCCTTCCTACCTTCCTTCCTTCCTACCTTCCTTCTTTCCTTCCTTCCTTCCTTCCTTCCTACCTTCCTTCCTTCCTACCTTCCTACCTTCCTTCCTTCCTACCTTCCTTCCTACCTTCCTTCCTTCCTACCTTCCTTCCTTCCTTCCTACCTTCCTTCCTTCCTTCCTTCCTACCTTCCTTCCTTCCTTCCTTCCTTCCTTCCTACCTTCCTTCCTTCCTTCCTTCCTTCCTTCCTACGTTCCTTCCTTTCTTCCTACCTTCCTTCCTACCTTCCTTCCTACCTTCCTTCCTTCCTACCTTCCTTCCTTCCTTCCTTCCTTCCTTCCTACCTTCCTTCCTTCCTACCTTCCTTCCTTCCTTCCTTCCTACCTTCCTTCCTTCCTACCTTCCTTCCTTCCTTCCTTCCTACCTTCCTTCCTTCCTACCTTCCTTCCTTCCTACCTTCCTTCCTTCCTACCTTCCTTCCTTCCTTCCTTCCTACCTTCCTTCCTTCCTTCCTACCTTCCTTCCTTCCTTCCTACCTTCCTTCCTTCCTTCCTTCCTTCCTTCCTACCTTCCTTCCTTCCTTCCTACCTTCCTTCCTACCTTCCTACCTTCCTACCTTCCTTCCTTCCTTCCTTCCTACCTTCCTACCTTCCTTGCTTCCTTCCTTCCTTCCTAACTTCCTACCTTCCTTCTTACCTTCCTTCCTTCCTTCCTAACTTCCTTCCTTCCTACCTTCCTTCCTTCCTAACTTCCTTCCTTCCTTCCTTCCTTCCTTCCTTCCTACCTTCCTACCTTCCTACTTTCCTTCCTTCCTTCCTTCCTTCCTCCCTACCTTCCTACCTTCCTTCCTTCGTACCTTCCTTCCTTCCTCCCTAACTTCCTACCTTCCTTCCTTCCTTCCTTCCTTCCTACCTTCCTTCCTTCCTTCCTTCCTACCTTTCTTCCTTCCTACCTTCCTACCTTCCTTCCTTCCTACCTTCCTACCTTCCTTCCTTCCTACCTTCCTACTTTCCTTCCTTCCTTCCTACCTTCCTTCCTACCTTCCTACCTTCCTTCCTTCCTTCTTTCCTACCTTCCTTCCTTCCTTCCTACCTTCCTACCTTCCTTCCTTCCTACCTTCCTACCTTCCTTCCTTCCTTCCTTCCTACCTTCCTTCCTTCCTACCTTCCTTCCTTCCTTCCTTCCTTCCTACCTTCCTTCCTACCTTCCTACCTTCCTACCTTCCTACCTTCCTACCTTCCTTCCTTCCTTCCTACCTTCCTACCTTCCTATCTTCCTTCCGTCCTTCCTTCCTACCTTCCTTCCTTCCTTCGTTCCTTCCTACCTTCCTTCCTTCCTTCCTACCTTCCTTCCTTCCTTCCTTCCTTCCTTCCTACCTTCCTTCCTTCCTACCTTCCTACCTTCCTATCTTCCTTCCTTCCTTCCTACCTTCCTACCTTCCTTCCTTCCTACCTTCCTTCCTTCCTTCCTTCCTTCCTTCCTACCTTCCTACCTTCCTACCTTCCTTCCTTCCTTCCTTCCTTCCTACCTTCCTACCTTCCTATCTTCCTTCCTTCCTACCTTCCTACCTTCCTACCTTCCTACCTTCCTTCCTACCTTCCTATCTTCCTTCCTTCCTTCCTACCTTCCTACCTTCCTACCTTCCTTCCTTCCTACCTTCCTACCTTCCTTCCTTCCTTCCTTCCTTCCTTCCTACCTTCCTTCCTTCCTTCCTTCCTACCTTCCTACCTTCCTATCTTCCTTCCTTCCTTCCTACCTTCCTATCTTCCTTCCTTCCTTCGTTCCTTCCTTCCTACCTTCCTACCTTCCTTCCTTCCTTCCTACCTTCCTACCTTCCTATCTTCCTTCCTTCCTACCTTCCTATCTTCCTACCTTCCTACCTTCCTTCCTTCCTTCCTTCCTACCTTCCTACCTTCCTATCTTCCTTCCTTCCTACCTTCCTACCTTCCTTCCTTCCTTCCTACCTTCCTATCTTCCTTCCTTCCTTCCTTCCTTCCTACCTTCCTACCTTCCTACCTTCCTTCCTTCCTTCCTTCCTACCTTCCTACCTTCCTACCTTCCTACCTTCCTACCTTCCTTCCTTCCTTCCTACCTACCTTCCTCCCTTCCTCCCTTCCTCCCTTCCTTCCTCCCTTCCTTCCTCCCTTCCTTCCTCCCTCCCTCCCTCCCTCCTTTCCTCCCTTCCTCCCTTCCTCCCTTCCTTCCTCCCTTGCTCCCTTGCTCCCTTCCTCCCTTCCTCTAAGTCTAAATCTTGCTGCACAACAAATGTTGACCTTGCTAAACCATACAATTTGTCAAAATAATTTTTTTTGTAGAGTGAACCATTTCGGAGATACTCCTTGTTATTTGCTTGACTTTTGGAAAACTTTCGTCTAATGGAACATCGTTATTCCTTTATTAATAGTAAGCCGTGCAAAGAGAACGGAATTTGAAAGCTTTAAAAGATTTGACTATCGCTCTGAGCTTACTGTACTGCCATATTCCCCTTGCACTTAGAAGGAAATAAGCAATAATATGTGCAAATGTTTATCTCAACTAACACGAAGAACATAGAGGAATAAGAGTTTGTAAGAATGGTTAGTATAAGAGTAGAGAAAGTCATGTGAATGCAACACATCAGATTGTTTACCATTGTGTCCTACATTAAACAATCTATAACCCTAACCTGAAGTAATAATCGATGTTATAGGCATTCGGAATTCAGCACTTTACTTATATTAATCGCAATCACTCAAACAAAGGTGGAACACACAAATCTGAATCCACCGAAGACGATTCAGCTGCCATATTGGAATTAGTCTGTTTGTATTCCCTGCGCATTTTGGTTAAACTTTTCACTGAATCGCCTGTAAACTCGGATGCTATTTCCGTAATATAGATATACAACTGCAAGCGACGGGTATGTTTCTAATAGTGAGTTGAATACATTAAGTATTATTTGTTTTTCGCCACTTTTTAACTGTTTCCCGCTTTTATGATTGAACAGTTGGTATTCACATTACACGCACCTTCCTCTGCCATAAGAAATCAGGCGCCAACTGATTTGAGGGGAACGAAATACAAACATGAATATTTAATTCGCCATATCAGTTTATTTTTTGTCAAGAATAGACAGCAACGCAGGCAGTTTCACCGTCTCAAGGTGAGTGGTTCTCGTGTTACTCTCAGTTGTTGATATGACTTGTGACGTCAGTTATTCCACTGATTTAAATGACAAACAAGGTTGACGCGTTAATACCAAATAAGTAGTAAACAGCAGCCCAACATCTGCTTTGAAAATGAGTGAACGTAGTACCCGTTATTATACTTTGAACTTAAAAGATATGATTTTGAGGATTTAAACCATTCTGATTGCGACTCCGACGCAGCTAGTGTGAACACCAAAGACCGTGCTTATTCCATGCATTGGTGGAAGTTGAGGGCTATTATATGAAAAATGTATTCCTTTAGAAGCATATCTGAGACAATCTCTCCAAACTCCCAGTATGTATAGAATGTCAAACACTAGTCAGATCTTTCAAGAAGATGCTATATTTTCTTCAGGCGTTTGATTCGCCTTTAACCCGTAATTTATTTATTTCATCTTCCAACAATTCATCATTTCCACAAGGTTTCCATTCACCTTTTTCTAGCCATTTATGTTCATTTTTATATGAGGAAGAATTTATGTAAATTTTTCAATTAATGTGGCACTGTTCTCGCTACAGTTTAGTGCAGCTCACCATAAATGGTTATTTTGCAGTGGCTTTCCATATCATCAACTCTGTATTGTTTTTCTACCACTTTAATTAGTTTTCGTTAGACTTTTAGACAGACGCTATAAGTCAAATTCATGTTCTATGTACTAAGTTTTTAACAGATGTCTTAATACCTTCATGTTTGTCGGTGAGAAAAATTTTGACTCTATATATTTCCTGTTTCACAAGGCTAGTCATTATGTTGTCGCAAGCGGCCTTTACCAAATCGCCTTTCATCGTACCTCTTTGAACTAGTCCAAAATCAATAAGTTTGCGAGAATTTAAATCTATGATAGACTAGACTAAATATTTGGCTGAAAATCCTGGGGAGTCATACTGCCTATCTGCTGCCAACCATACAGGGATACCACAACCTTTTAATGAATTCAAGGGTCTCCCCCCCCCCCCCCACTTTCCTGAACCCAAATTGATCTAATAACTGGGGCTACCATGTTTCGAATGGTTTTATGGAATGTATTGAAAAAATTGCCAAACTCTGTGATTTGCAGAAGGACTTAAATTTCTGAAACTATATACCTACCTATCAGATAACAACGAAGAACTTCCTATTAAAGCATTTCCTTTCGGTTTCTTTCCTCGTAACTTTTGCGAGTTCCAAGTGAATGTATTACCGCAATAATACGCTGTTTTAACACATAGCATTGTCCATTTACTATAATGAGAAATTCTTTTCATTCCGTTTCTACATAAAACACGTCCTTGAAAGATAAAATTAGAGATGTCCAAGCAACAATGAAATATTCCGCTGCAGCTTCGTTTCCATGTATGATGAAACACTCTCCTTCTCATTTTTCTTCCTCGTTATCACTTGTATCCAAACCTGAAGTATCAGGTTCGTACAAATTTTTTTCAACTTATCCTGATGTTCCTCATCATTGCTTGTTTCGTAAATGTTTTAGGTTCCAACAATTTATCGTGGGTATAGTTCCTTACGATTCAGTATCTACTTCACATTTTACTCCTGAATTCGTTTTTTAATCGCTTTATATTCTGAATTCTCTTTCATTCCTTTTGTTGTCAGTTTTAATGTAGCACTATCACATAATTCGGAAACAATGTTTTAACTTCTACCTACATAGCTTCATATCTTTCTGTTCTTTGTCGTTTGCTCTTGGATGAAGGTGGTGAACGATCATTAGTGTCTTACAAGAACTTGAAGAATCTTCATTTTTCCTTAATAGTCAAGTTTTAATAAAGCTGTTTTTTTTTTTTTTTTTTTTTTTTTTTTTTTTATTAAGATAACTGTGTCCATTCATAACTGTGCCCTTAAAACGGAAGGAACATAAACGAGTATTGGGACCAGGCAAAAATATTTTCTTTTTCAAAATTCTACCAATATCCCATATGTTTTAAGAGATTTGTCTCTGTTTGGAAACGAGTGAAAATAAATTCCCTTATGTGTTTCGCTTCTCGCATTTCAGCCATATTGTTATAGTAGGGTAATAGTATGAATTCAAATATTGGTAATGGAAACATAATTGTTATAGCAGAGTAGAATAATAGTCTGAATTCATATATTGGTAATGGAAATATAATTGTTATAGAAAAGTAGAATAATAGTATGAATTCATATATTGGTAATGGAAATATAATTGTTATAGAAGAGTAGAATAATAGTATGAATTCATATATTGGTAATGGAAATATAATATGTGAGAAATAGTTTTAAGCAGACGTATTCTACAGAAGTTGGAAATGCTGGTACATGTGACTGTCTGGAAGTTGACCTTCAACCCCAAGGGGGACCCGAGGAAGGGTGTAGCATTCCCAGACGCCTGTCACATAACAGTTTATGGTTATTAGGGATAGTGTGCTTACCCAGAGAATATTGTGGAACGATATATAAACCTTAGTCACCATGGAAGGGATGTATTTTGACCCGCCATTGTCAACGAGTCCACATCGGATGGTGTAACCACTACCAATATTCCTTTGAGCTTGTTCCGTGCTTGTTCCGTACCGTATGTAAATAAATCCTTTAATACCAATTGTTGTGTGATTTCGACTGGAATATCCAGGAAACCTCACCTATTTGCTCCCGCTCGGCACTCAACCAGACAATCCTATCTCACCTCACCTACGGGAGGGTGCTAGGTGCGAGAAGGATACAACAATATGTACATCATTGAGGCATCTTATGTTTCACAATATTACGTTGCTTGTATAATACTAAACTGATTCATAATACCGCCATAAAGTACACCGCCCTTGAACTTTAATACCAACAAGAACAATTTATGAAAATGCATTAGTACACATGCAGCAGTAAGCAAGTTGTGAATTTCCGCGTACCGGCAGCGCGCGGATGGAGTTGATGACGTGTGAGGTGTTTAGTATGTAGCTTCCACAGCGATAACGGTGAAGAAAACAATCTTACCACTGCATTTTAAAGGCCATAATCTTCATTTAGGAAGAAACATGATTTCTGTGTTTCGTTCCCCTTTAATCATAAGATCTGAACTGAGGTTATCATGTGTTATGATGAATGACTTGGCCTATCATACGTAGTTTGTAGTGTTTAACGCCCGCTTTTACTAATACGACACCGCAGGCGATGACACTGATGATACATGTAATGAAGATGGACCACCGGTGGAATGAGATGGCGGGGGAAACCGCAGAGCCCGGAGGAAACTCACCCCCATGCCGCTTCGTCCACCACAATCGCTGATCATATTTCCTGTGTATAAGTGTTTATATGATACTCAGATAGCACCTCGGGGAATTCATTGCTGCATTTCTTGTATATGCAAGACAATGGCAGTCATGCATACTGTGGGTAATTAACAAGCAAGATATAGTGACAGTACATTAGACCGCTAGCTTATACAAGACTATGTTTCTCCCGCTATTGCGCATGCGCGTGATGTGGTAGTGGAGAGTCGATTTGTTTAGAGGTAAGGTAGTATGTAACTAACGTGTGCTATCAGCGAAAATATTACGTTCCATTGCATAGCGACTCTGCAGCAGTGTTGCCACTATTTAAGTTCCAACCGTCGTAATTCGAAATTACCGCTAATTTGAAGATTCTTCTTGGTCCTTTGAATTTTATATTAAAACAATGTAAAACGGCATATGTAATTGGAACTTCATTTTGCTTAATTCGAAGCTTTTGTTCAGAAATGTTAGTCAAAAATTAAACTAAACGCAGTAATTTAATATAATTTCCCCCACGTGTTTTCGTAAAAGAGGTCATCGCTCCGGGCTTTGTTTTGTTGGAATGCAGTTTGTGGATGGAATAACTTTCCTATCTGCCAGTCTTGAGCTTTTATATTTGCTCCCACATCCCCTTGTTTAAAACACGTGTGCCTTTAGTTGAGCCTCCTACTGTTCAGTGTGTTGCAAATCAATGCCATTGGATCCCTTAGTGTATCGCTTGTCCATTGCAAGACTAACTTTTGTAGGAAAAGTCGCCTTCATTCCGAGAAGTTGAAAAGGGTTTGGAGAAAAAAAATCTTAAATCGCAAAAGAATACGAATTACCACTGAACACTTCTCAATTTCTCTGAAGAATAAGGACAAATATTTAAGCGGTGCCTCGAATAGAAATGGAAAGATTTGAAGAAGAAAACAAAAAGTAAGACAACCGGGAAATCCTGATGTGTATGTGTGTGCTTGTATTACTAAAATGTCAATTTTAAACGTAACGTTTGTAATTCGAATTTTTAGATATTTCGAATTTTTTTCTTGTCCCTTCAGCTTCGAATTATTCATGCTCCACTGTATTAGGGAAGTGTAGTAGAAATGTGTGCTTAGATTCGTGATAAGCAGAAGCACGTGCTTTTGTTTGCATCAGAAGAAACTCTGGCTTGGAATGGACAGCAGGAGTCCCGCGCCCTACTCCTTATACCACCTCCCGCTTACGCGAGATGTCATTTGAACTTCTCCGGTCGTATAGCTATGGCTCACGTTTATTATCACTTTATGAATCGCACTTGCATTTTCTTTAGAATACGGGTGCGCACAAATGATTTGAGTGGTTTCGTGATTTTTTATAGTCATATTATTAAATATGTACATAGTGATGGTATTTGATGTTGGCGGCGCCGTGGCCGAGCAGTTAGCGCGCTCGCCTACCACCTAGGCGGCCCGGGTTCCATCCCAGGGACCCGCATGTGGTATTCGTAGTGGACGAAGCGACGTCAGGGCGGGTTTTCTCCGGGTGCTCCGGATTCCCCCGCTGTCATTCCACCGGTGCCCCATCTTCATTCCATGTATCATCAGTGTCACCGCCTGCGGTGCCGTAGTAGTAAAAGCGGGCGTTAAACACTACAACAACAACAACAACAATATTTGATGTTGTAAGTTAGCTATCTCTCCAAGTTTCGTTTGCTTCTTCCTTCCACCGGAAGAGCGCAGTTGTGACTTAGGCTTCCTCCTGCGGCCACGAGCTCCAACAGTTGTAAGATCGCGACCAACTGAAAAAGCGCTTGCTGCTCTTGAGTTTCATACAAGTAAATCCGTGACAACCGTGCGACGAAATTTTAGAACAAAGAACCGGAAAGAACCACCCACTGCCAACTCTATACATAAATGGTATTAACAGTTGATAAGCACGGGATGCCTATGTAACGGCAATTCAACGGGTTGGCCGTGAATGCCTGAAGAAACAGTCGACCGTCTGCGAGCTAGCTTCGCACGTAGCCCACAAAAATCAACTCGTCTAGCCAGTAGAGAACTGAAGATCCCGCGTTCGACCGTTTGGAAAGTATTAAGGAAAAGTTTGAAGGTGCACCCTTACCGTTTGCAGCTGTTACAAGCATTATCACCCGAGGACAAAGTGAAACGCTTTGAATGTTGTAGCAGTTTCCAGGAGCGTATGGAAGACGATGGCTTTTGTGATAAGATTGTTTTCAGTGACAAAGCAGCTTTCTTTCTGAGTGGTAAAGTGAACAGGCATAATGCAAGGATTTGGGAAACTGATAAGCCCCATTCTGTCATGGAATACGTTCGTGATTCGCTTAAACTGAATCTTTTCTGTGCGATGTCACAACCTAAAACTTACGGTCCCTTCTTCTTCAGTGAAGAATCCATTACAGGGCACACCTGCCTGGATATGTTAGAGAATTGGCTCCTACCACAGTTGGAGACCGATACTGTCATCTACCAACAGAATGGTGCTTCACCTCATTACTACCATGATGTTGGCGACTTCCTGAACACCACACTTCGAGATCGATGGATAGGTCGTACCGGGAATGAAGATAACGCACTCATGTCATGGCCTCTACGCTCTCCCTCACTCACCCCTTGCGACTTTTTCTATTGGGTTATGTGAAGGATGCAGTTTACACGCCACCATTACCTGCTGATCTACAATAACTACGGGTACGCATCATCAACGCATTTGGTGAAATTAACAAGGACATGCTACATTGAGTGTGGGCCGAACTTGATTATAGAGTTAATATTTGTAAAGTCACCTGTGGAGCACATACTCAGCACCTGTAAGCTATTAAAAAACCTTATGAGTTGCTATATCAGAGTATGCAGTGTTTGCAGTGTTCAGTCAAATAATATTGCTATAATAAATTTTTAAAACAGCTCAGATCATTCGTGCACAGCGTTTATAATGTAATGATGTATTCACAGATTTCACCTAGTCTTCTGTGCTCTCTATTTTATTACTGCTAAATGTAACCAGCCTTGGAGTATCCTTTTGTACTCTAAATGGAGGATATGTATGTCTTTTTCTTTTAATAAACAGATCTTTTAAGGGTCCTTACAGCAGTGACGATGAACGTATGCTCAAATGATATTACTAATGGTCCATGTAGTCGGGAGTTACCCAACATATCTCTTCTCAGAGAATGAATAATGGGAATAGGGCAATAGGAGAAATATGGAGGGGGTTCGATACTGAGCCAGACTTATTGTACGGCGCGAAGTGCTGAGGGAAACTGGAAGGACAATTTTCTTATCGAGTAGTTGTGCCTGTCCTGGGAGCGAGTTACTGCACGTGTTTATATACATTTGCATGCTATCGTCTAAAGTGAGACAACTAGGGTAGCTTCTGTTGAAGAAACAAGAAACGAAATAGCTTGTTCTTGCTCTATACTTAATTATTCGGTCCAAACGAAAGAAATGTGCACATACTTTCCCTAGGTGTTTAAACAAATTAATGTTGACATTTTGTGGTAGTGCTGTTGTTTCAGATAGATATTAACAAATGCTTTTAAAAATATGAATATAATAAATCGCATTTAATGCTGCTGCTGCTACCACTACTACTCCTCCTCCTCCTCCTCCTCCTCCTCCTCCTCCTCCTACTACTACTACTACTACTACTACTACTACTACTACTACTACTACTACTACTACTACTACTACTACTACTACTACTACTACTACTAATACTACTACTACTGCTACTACTACTACTACTACTACTACTACTACCACCACTACCACTACCACCACCACCACCACCCGCGCTACCACTACCACAACCACTAACGCCACCGCCACCGCCACCGCCA
>CM060964.1:207124403-207144403 GCA_030765045.1 Tenodera sinensis | reverse complement strand
GGTGGTAGAGGTGGCGGTTGAGGTGGTGGTGGTGCTGCTGGCGGTAGAGGTGGTGGTGGAGGTGGTGGTGGTAGTGGTGGTGGTGTAGGAGGTGGTAGAGGTGGTGGCAGAGGTGGTGTTAGAGGTGGTGGTGGTGGCGGTGTTGGACGGTGGTGGAGGTGGTGATGGTGGGCGGTGGTGGTGGCGGTGGTAGACGGTGGTGGACGTGGTGGTGGTGGTGGTGGGCGGTGGTGGTGGTGGACGTGGTGGTGGTAGAGGAGGTGGTGGTGGCGGTGGTAGAGGTTGTAGAGGTTGTACTGGAAGTGGTGGTAGAGGTGGCGGTTGAGGTGGTGGTGGTGCTGCTGGTGGTAGAGGGGGTGGTGGAGTTGGCGGTGGAGGTAGTGGTGGTGGTAGTGGTGGTGGTGTAGGTGGTGGTAGAGGTGGTGGTAGAGGTGGTGGTAGAGGTGGTAGAAGTGGTTGTGGGGGTAGATTTGGTGTTAGAGGTGGTGGTAGTGGTGGTGGTAGAGGTGGTGGTAGAGGTGGAAGAGGTGGTGGTGGTGGTGATGGTGCTGGCGGTAGAGGTGGTGGTGGAGGTGGTATTGGCGGTGGTAGAAGTTGTGGTGGAGTTGGTGGTGATGATGGTCCTAGCGGTAAAGATGCTGGTATAGATGGTAGAGGTGGTGGGGGTGGTGCTGGTGGTGGTGCTGGTGGCGGTGGTGGAGGTGGTGGTAGAGGTGGTGGTGGTGGTGATGGTGCTGGCGGTAGAGGTGGTGGTGGAGGTGGTATTGGCGGTGGTAGAAGTTGTGGTGGAGTTGGTGGTGATGATGGTCCTAGCGGTAAAGATGCTGGTATAGATGGTAGAGGTGGTGGGGGTGGTGCTGGTGGTGGTGCTGGTGGCGGTGGTGGAGGTGGTGGTAGAGGTGGCGGTAGAGGTGGTGGTGGTGCCTGTAGAGCTGGTTGGGGAGGTGGTGGTAGAGGTGGTTGTGGAGGTCATGGTATAGGTGGTAGAGGTGGTGGTGGTGGTGCTGGTAGCGGTGGTGGAGGTGGTGGTAGAGGTGGTGGTAGAGGTGGTGGTAGAGGTGGTGGTAGAGGTGGTAGAGGTTGCGGTATAGGTGGTGTGAGAGGTGGTGGTAGAGCTAGAGGTAGAGGTGGTAGAGGTGGTGGTGATGGTGGTGGTAGAGGTGGGAGTAGAGGTGGTGGTTGCGGTGGTGGTGGATGTGGTGGTAGAGGTGGTGATAGATGTGGTAGAGGTGGTGGTGGAGGTGGTGGTGGAGGTGGTAGAGTTGGTGGTGGAGGTGGTTGTAGAGGTGGTGGTAGAGGTGGTAGAGGTGGTGGTGGTGATGGTGCTGGTGGTAGAGGTGTTGGTGGAGGTGGTGTTAGAGGTGGTAAAGGTGGTGGTAGAGGTGGTGGTAGAGGTGGTGGTAGAGATGGAAGAGGTGGTGGTGCTGGTGGTGGTGGTGGCAGTAGAGGTGTTGGTAGAGGTGGTGGTGGCGGTGGTAGAGGTGGTGGTGGTAGAGGTGGTGTTAGAGGTGGTGGTAGAGGTGGTAGAGGTGGTGGTAATGGTGGTGGTAGAGGTGGTGGTGGAGGTGGTGGTAGACGTGGTAGAGGTGGTGGTGGTGATGGTGGTGGTGGTAGTAGAGGTGGTGTTATAGGTGGTAAGGGTGATGGTAGAGGTGGTAGAAGTGATGGTGGTGGTGACGGTAGAGGTGGTGGTGGATGTGGCAGAGGTGGTGGTAGAGGTGGTATTGGTGGTGGTAGAAGTTGTGGTGGATTTGGTAGTGATGATGGTCCTAGCGGTAGAGGTAGTGGTATAGATGGTAGAGGTGGTGGTGGTGCTGGTGATGGTGCTGGTGGCGGTGGTGGAGGTGGTGGTAGAGGTGGCGGTAGAGGTGGTGGTAGAGGTGGTAGAGGTGGTGGTGTAGTTGGTGGTAGAGGTGGTGGTGGAGGTGGTGGTAGACGTTATGGTAAAGGTGGTGGTGTTGGCGGTGGTGCTAGAGGTGGTGATAGAGATGGTGGTAGAGGTGGTGGTAGTGGTGGTAGAGGTTTTGGTGTATGTGGTGGTAGAGGTGGGAAGGTGGTCGTGGTGATGGTGTTGGCGGTAAAGGTGGTGGTGGAGGTGGTGGCGATGGTACTACAGGTGGTGTTAGAAGTGGTAAAGGTGATGGTAGAGGTGGTGGTAGAGGTGGAGGTAGAGGTGGTAGAGGTGGTGGTGGTGGCCAGTGGCGGTAGAAGTGGTGGTGGAGGTCGTGGTAGAGGTGGTGGTAGAGATGGTAGGGGTGGTGGTGGTGGTGGCGGTGGTAGAGGTGGTGGTAGAGGTGGTAGAGGTTGTAGAGTTGGTGGTAGACGTGGTGGTGGAGGTGGTTGTGGTGATGGTGTTGGTAGGGATAGTACAGCTGGAGGTGGTGGTGGTGGGGTTTGGGGTGGTGGTGTTAAAGGTTGTTGTGGGGGTGGCAGTGGTGGTGGTGGTGGAGGTGCTGTTGGTGGTGGGGTGGTGGTGGTAGAGGTGGTGGTGGTGGTAGAGGTGATGGCAGTGGTGCTGTAAGTGGTGGTGGTGGAGGTGTCGGTGGGCGGCGGTGGTGGTGGTAGTGGTAGTGGTGGAGGTGGTGGTGTTATCGGTGGTGGGCCATGGTGGTGGTGGTGGACGGTGGTGGAGGTGGTGGTGGTGGAGGAGGTTTTGGTTGTGGTAGAGGTTGTGGTGATGGTACTGGTGGTGGTGGCCGTGGTGTTCGGTGGTGGTGGTAGAGGTGGTGGTAGAGGTGGTGGTGGTAGAGGTTGTGGTAGAGGTGGTAGAAGTGATGGTGGTGCTGGCGGTAGAGGTGGTGGTGGAGGTGGTGGTAGAGGTGGTGGTAGAGGTGGTGGTGGTGCCGGTAGAGCTGGTTGGAGAGTTGGTGGTAGAGGTGGTTGTGGAGGTGATGGTATAGGTGGTAGAGGTGGAGGTGGTGGTGCTGGTGGCGGTGGTGGAGGTGGTGGTAGAAGTGGTGGTAGAGGTGGTGGTAGAGGTGGTGGTAGAGGTGGTGGTGGAGGTGGTGTTTGTGGGGGTAGTACAGCTGGAGGTGGTGGTGGGGTTTGGGGTGGTGGTGTTAGAGGTTGTTGTGGGGGTGGCAGTGGTGGTGGTGGTGCTGGAGGTGCTGGTGGTGGTGGGGTGGTTGTGGTGGTGGTAGAGGTAGTGGTGGTGGTAGAGGTGATGGCAGTGGTGCTGTAAGTGGTGGTGGTGGAGGTGTCGGTGGGCGGTGGTGGTGGTGGTAGTGGTAGTGGTGGAGGTGGTGGTGTTATCGGTGGTGGGCCGTGGTGGTGGTGGTGGTGGGCGGTGGTGGGCGGTGGTGGAAGTGGTGGTGGTGGTGGGCGGTGGTTGTGGTGGTGGTGGTGGAGGAGGTGTTGGTTGTGGTAGAGGTGGTGTTGGTAGTGGTAGAGGTGGTAGAGGTGGTGGTAGAGGTTGTGTTAGAGGTGGTGGTGGTGCTGGCGGTAGAGGTGGTGGTGGAGGCGGTGGTAGAGTTGGTGGTAGAGGTGGTGGTGGTGCCGGTAGAGCTGGTTGGGGAGTTGGTGATAGAGGTGGTTGTGGAGGTGATGGTAGAGGTGGTAGAGGTGGTGGTGGTAAGCTGGTGGCGGTGGTGGAGGTGGTGGTAGAGGTGGTGGTAAAGGTGGTGGTAGAGGTGGTAGAGGTGGTGGTGTAGTTAGTGGTAGAGGTGGTGGTAGAGGTAGAGGTGGTAGAGGTGGTGGTGCTGGTGGTGGTAGAGGTGGTAGTAGAGGTGGTGGTTGAAGTGTTGGTGTATGTGGTGGTAGAGGTGGTGTAAGAGGTGGTAGAGGTGGTGGTGATGGTGCTGGTGGTAGAGGTGGTGGTGGAGGTGGTGGTAGAGATGGTAGAGGTGGTGGTGCTGGTGGTGGTGGCAGTAGAGGTGGTGGTAGAGGTGGTGGTGGTGGTGGCGGTGGTAGAGGTGGTGGTAGAGGTGGTGTTAGAGGTGGTGGTAGAGGTGATAGAGGTGGTAGTGGTGGTGGTAGAAGTTGTGGTGTAGTTGGTGGTGGTGACTTTGCTGGCGGTAGAGGTGGTGGTAGATGTGGTAGAGGTGGTGGTGGTGGTGATGGTGCTGGTGGTAGAGGTGGTGGTGGAGGTGGTGGTAGAGGTGCTGGTAGAGGCGGTAGAGGTGGTGGTGATGGTGCTGGCGGTAGGGGTGGTTTTGGAGGTGTTGGTGGTGGGGGTGGTAGAAATAGTAGAGGTGGTGGTGCTGGTGGTGCTGGCGGTAGAGGTGTTGTTGGTGTTAGGGGTGGTGGTGGTGCTGGCGGGAGAGGTGGTGGTGGAGGTGATGGTGGTGGTTAGTAGAGGTGGTGGTAGAGGTGGTGGTGATGGTGGTGGCGGGAGAGGTGGTGGTGGAGGTGGTGGTGGTGGTTAGTAGAGGTGCTGGTAGAGTTGGTAGAGGTGGTGGTGATGGTGCTGGCGGTAGAGGTGGTTTTGGAGGTGTTGGTGGTGGCGGTGGTAGAAGTAGTAGAGGTGGTGGTGCTGGTGGTGCTGCCGGTAGAGGTGTTGGTGGTGTTAGAGGTGGTGGTGGTAGAGGTGGTAGAGGTGGTGGTGGTGCTGGCGGGAGAGGTGGTGGTGGTTAGCAGAGGTGGTGGTAGAGGTGGTGGTGATGGTGGTGGTGCTGGCGGTAGAGGTGGTGGTAGAGGTGGTGGTAGAGGTGGTAGATGTTTAGGTGGTGGTGCTGGTGCTGGCGGTAGAGGTGGTGGTGGAGGTTGTTGTGGTGGTAGAGGTGGTGGTGGAGGTGGTAGAGGTGGTAAAGGTGCTGGTGGAGGTGGCGGCGGTGGTGGGCGGTGGTAGTGGTGGTGGATGTGGTGGTAGAGGTGGTAGAGGTGGTGGGGGAGGTGGTAGAGGTGGTAGACTTGGTGGGGGAGGTGGCGGCGGCGGCGGTTGAAGTAAATTTTGTGCGGAAAACCTATGCTTGCCTAATTGACCATCCTATGACTCGTGTTATAGTAAAGAAGGTCCAGTTTTAAGCTAGGGTCCAAAAGGGGGCTACACGTGTATCTCGACTGTAGGGTGCTGCGGATTATTTGTAAAATCTTGTACTATATCATCTTCCTACAGTAATGCAAGACACGTGGTGTCGCGCCATTAAACATCTTGACGCGAGTGTGAACTTGTGTTTTTATGAATCATCATTTGAAAACTTTTCAAAGGTATGCAAGTATTGTTTTAAGTAACTAGGCTTTTTTGAAGCTTACTCAAGTTAATTTTGCTGTGTCATACGTTCATTTGGCTTTCCTATGAAATATTTGCGTTGTTTCCATTCGTTATTAAATACGGGGTAAAAAAGTTTAATCTTTTTAGTGCTTTGCGTCGAATATGGGCTATTGTGTGTAGTGTAAATACGGGCTATAGCCTATATTTAGACCATGACCACGACGAGCTAAGTATCTGATTAACACTAGAACCCCGGTAGCGGTCATTTTGACCGTTCTTGATATTTAAATATGTATACTCCCGCCGGTTCTTAAAAACGAAGCTTGGCCTTTCATGACTTTTCCTGATATAACCTCTAGTTTTATATAGCATAATAATTTTTGGCATGTCATTATTTACGTGGACGTTTTTTTATGTTTGACCATGAACCCCGGAGACGGTCATTTTTGACCGTTACAATTTTGTTAGGCTTTCGCTCGCACTGTCATTGGATTTCTCATTGTCACTAATCTGCTTTGTCCGTCTTCATGCCAACTGTTCATTATAGTAGTGTACGTTGTGAATCTAAGTCTGCAAGATGTCTCGTGGTTTGAAACCAGGTGAAATCCTAGCTATATTTCATGATATACCAGACGATGTACCAGAAGGTGATCTTTTTGAAGAACGTGGTAGTGGTGAAGATGATTATCAACCTCCAGCTGATTCAAAACAATCGGAAGATGAGTCGTTAAGTGAAGTTGATTTGAATGGTAAGTTTTAGATATTGCATAACATGAAACTGCATTCCTAATAGGTGCCTTTATGTAGTTATTCATTTCCTTGTTAGTACAAAATATACATATATATTTTCTTTGCTTATTTATTTTCAGATAATCATATTCAGGATAACATTTCCTGTAATTCTCGTGCTGCGAGGGAGGTAAGAAAGTATGGGCATAGCTCGATACAACCACCATTTGAACATGACTTGCAGCACTGTGTGACTTCATCCAATTTGAGTGCGTCACAAGCGGCAAGTGAAAATAGAATGCCTGCTAGTAATACTACAGCTTTAGGTAACGCAACCACTTCAACGCAGCCAATAATAAGAAGAGGCAGAAAAAGGCAACATGAAGAGGAAAAACTTCCTGCACATAGTAGAGATAAGGGTAATGAATGGCAGATCATCGATCTAGGTTACAATCCTGGTAGAACAGGGCAACATAATGTTATGAAAGAAAAATGAGGCCCTACTGCTTATGCTAAGAGACACGTAAGGGACAACAGCCATGGATCTGCTTGAAAGTTGTTCATTGATGAGTCGATTCTTCAACATATCAAAAATGTACAGAGATTGAAGCAAGAGAGAAGAAAATGAAGAGAAATTGACGGTTTCCTTGGATACGCTGGACGCTTTCATCAGCAAAATTTACTTGCGGGGTGCACTTGGGTGCAGAAGCCTTGAACTAGCTGAAGTCTGGTCCAAAAAGTGGGGACCACCTATATTTTCTGATACCGTGGCAAGGGACAGATTCCTGGAACTGATGAGATTTTTACGATTTGATGTCAGGTCATCCCGTTCTGAAAGGCTAAGACGGATGGGTTTGCACTGGTTTCAACTATTTGTTACAAATTTAAAACTGAAAACTGTAAGACTTGCAACATACCAGATGCATTCCTTACAGTAGATGAATTTTATCCTACACAATGTCGCTGTCCATTCATTCAATACACATTCAATAAGCCTGATAGATTTGGTATAAAATACTGGATGCTTGAAGATGTGAACTCAACGTATCTCTGCAGCGCTATCCCATATCTGGGGAAGGATAATCAGCGACCTCAGAACGAATCTGCTCCAGAACATCTTGTGATGTCTCTAAAAATCCTTTTCTAAAAAAGGGACGAAACGTCCCCACCAAAAACTACTTTACTTCACTATCAGTAGCTAAAAGACTAAAGTAGTCGGGCACTAGTATCGTAGGAGCTGTGAACAGATCGAGACGAGAAGTTCCTGATCACCTAAGAAATTCCAAAGGTCCTCTTTATGGTACCATTCTCGTGAAACCAAACGATGGTATTTTGCTAACCAGCTACCAACGAAGGCACAGAAGAATGAATTATAATAAGTACATTTCACAACTCATGTGCAGTGTCTGCAGCCTCCAAGAAAATTTCTGAAACAGTTGAATTTTACAAGACTAAATATGGAGTGGATGTGATTGATTAGATGGCACGATTGTATTCCGTTCGTGCTTCAGATGGCCGATGTATGTTTTTACAACGCTTGAATAGTGTTTGGAGAAATAACTGGTAAAGAACTTTCACGCCGCAGATTCATCCTTCACCTCGTTGATGAACTAAGAGAAGCCTACTTGGGAACCAGGCAACGACTAATTCAACCGAAGAACATCCAATCCCTGATCACCGGCGGCAATGTCAAATAGGTCATAACTGCAAACAGAACAAAGCAAGCAATTCCTGTCATATTTGCAAGAAACCAGTATGTGGAAAATGTACAGCAGAAGCCAGAAAAGTTCTTACGTGTGTAAAATGCAACGCACAAGTTAATTTTCATAACAAGTAATCTGTGTGATTACTAACATAGTTGTCATACTGTAATAAGTTTACTAATATAAAGATGTGTGTTGGAATATTACTTGTTCTATTATACATAGAGTTCTCATGTTCATAATCCCAAATATCCTTAGTTGTACTATTACACTATATTACGACTTTATGAGAATGTGAGCGATTTTTTTTTATTTGAATAAACATACTGTTTAAAAATATAGATATAGGATATATCTTCATCGTACGAGCTTTTTTTATATACTACTAAATTTATTTTTCTCCTAACTCTCCATTACCACAAGATTATCAGAGAAAACATTTAGCATAGAAAATTCGAATGTACGCCCTAGAATGGCAATTTACCAATAATTTATGCATACACAGTGATAATATATTGGGCCTAGTTACCTAATAATAACAATATCAAATTGGTAAGAAATAAGTTGTAAAATGTACACGGAAAAGGCAAAGAAAAAGCGAACGGTCAAAAATGACCGCTAGTGAAGAAATTAGGATGTGTAACAATTCACCTGGGCATCCTGTCACAGCGTATGAGGTTGGAGAGCTCTTGAAGGAGGCATGCATTAAGGTGCAAAGTGGGGAAATTGCCATCAGGCTTTTCTGCTACAGGAATTTATCCTCTCAACAAAAACATCTCCACCGAAGCCGACAGCCCAAGCAAATGATCCAAAGTAGAGCAGCACAGTGAAGAGTACTGACTCTTTGTTGCTGGCTTCTACAGGTTCATGTGCTGCTGTTTCTGTAGCATCTTCAAAAGTTCTTTCAACTTCATTTGCTGGTGCTTCAACTTCATCTGCTGGTCCTTCGAGTTCATCTGCTGCTTCTTCACCTTCGTCTGCTGGTCCTGCAACTTGCTTTGCTGATCCTTCGACTTCATTTTTGGTCCTTCAACTTCGTCTCTTGGTCCTCCAGTTTCATATGCTGGTCCCTAAAATTCATTTCCTGGTCCTGCAACTTCATCTTGGTTTCCCATATCAACGACTGTTACACAGTAAAAAACCCGCGTGTCACCTCATAAAGTATCTCCAATCCCCATCACTAGAAAGAAAGGAGGTCGGCAGCGGAAGTCGCAACAATAAAAATGAGCTCACTGAGTCCTTGAAAAGGAAGAAACAGACCACAGAAGGAAAGGATGCAAATAAGAAATTAAATTTTAAACAGACTGAAAAAATTCAAGAACAAAACGGAAATCTGTGACTCAGAATCTAATGAAATTTAAATGAACTCTGGAAATGGTGACCTTGATACTCCTGTAGGGAAAGTAAACCCAGATAAGGATGATTATTGCTGTTTATTTTGCGATGAGCACTTTTCAGAAGATACTAGAGGAGAACTGTGGATTCAGTGTTTGTTTTCAGTAGGCATATATTGAATGTGCAAATGCAGAAAAAAGTGAATATGCGTGTGATTTCTGCAAATAATATACATGTACTTCAAAAGCTCTAAAAGAAACTTGTATTTAAACTTTTGAAAATTGCAATAAGGCTAAATCATACTATATTGTGTAGATTTATATTTTTTCACTTCATAAGACGAATAATACGGGTAGCCCGTATTTGGACCCGGTCTTCAACATTCCATTTTAGGCACATATTACGCAAATTAGCGAATACTTCACATGCATTGCTGCTAATTTTACCAGAGGACTTCAGCGTGCTTTTAAATAAGTATACTACTTTTTCTGTTAAAATAACAGTGATCAGAAGAGAACTCTTCAAAATATATGCTCAAATAGAAATGGTAGCCTGTATTGGGACCATCTCCTCTACTGAATGACACACCACACAGTGAATGGATTTCTGTGTACAGTTTCTCTTTCTTTCACTTATTGCGTTTCTCTTTATGGAATTTACTGTGCTTTTAACATTTTAGATGTATGTTTGTTTTTATTTAATTTTATTGCATTAAGTTTTTGATTCCACTTAGAACTCTGTACCACATTTTTAATATTTTAGACGTAAATGTGTTTTCATTTTACTTTTTTACTTAATTTTCTATTTTTATATTTATCTCAATGTTTTATTCTTATTTTTAATGTGTTTTATGTTTTTAAACTGTTTTATTAAACATGACCCTAACTTCATGTGTGTATCTTTTAATTGTTTTTCTGTCTTTAACTTTAACTTTAATTTTTTGACTATTAACTTGTGTCTTTAACTTCTTAACTATACTAACTGTATACTTATATTTGTTTTTATATGTTAAATTTTATGTTTTTAATACCTTATTTATCTTTCTTCTTAATTTTGTGATTTGTAAATGTATTATAGTTGATTTTTTTATTTATTAAATTTTATGATTTTAATGTGTATGTTTTCGTGTGTAGTACTCGACTGATACTATTGAAATCTTCTCTCGCATTTCCCTACAGGTTTAAGATTTTTTTGTAAATATTTTTAATCATAATGCCAAGTTTAAAAGTCAACTCAATTGTTAATGGAGTAAGCTCGTTATGAAGGAAGTTAGAATAATAACGGAAGAAATGACGATAGATATATTATGTTTACAAGAGCCATATTCTCTCAATGGTACGGTACCATATATATCATAAAGCAGCAGAATTATTATAAACGATATTAGCCCTGCATCGTGTAGTTTTTGTTAAATAGAAATATTAAAGCTATTAAAATTACTCAATTTTGTAATGACTTTTGCATTTGCGTAGAACTACACATTTTTGGCCTTAATTTTATTTTTGTTAACATTTATTGCCAAGTAAGTAGGGAAATCGATGTAGGACGTGTTATTAAAGGAAATATGTACTATTTTTGGGGACAAGCCAATTGTAATTTTTTTCAGATATAAATGCCAAGTCACGCTTATGGCATAGTGGGAAAGTGGATGATAGATGTGATAAACTAGAACAGTTACTTATGGAACTGAATTTAGAAGTATTAAATAAACCAAAAAACCCACCCACTGATATAGGGCGTGTAGGAGTACAAGCAAACATTATGCAATCACAGGGCAATTTCGTTCATCAAAGATTGGCATGTTACGCAAGAACTCACACAAAGTGATAACAATATAATTATTACTGAGACATATGAATATATGATTAAAATTACTTCCAGACGACGATGACGAAGAGGAAACGATCTATCGTCGAAGTATTAGAAGTATCTATAACCCAATATCTGGAAACCACAACTTTACTCCTGTTACAGCCCATGTGGTTGCCTTGGGTATAGAATCCATGAAACCCGACAATATTCCAGCTGTAGTACTACAGGCCCTCCACGGGAATATATTGGACTTCCTGGCTAGTCTGTTAAGTGAAAGTTTTGGACAAGCTAAGGTACCCGACATTTGGAAACAGACTAATCTAGTAAGAAGACCCCTGATAAGAACCCTGAAGCTGTAAAATATTATAGACCCTTATGTCTGTTAAACACCATGGCAAAATTACAAGAAAAATTAATCTACACCAGAATTAAGAGCGCAAGATAACATGTTTATACACCAACATGGTTTTAGGCCAGGGAAGTCAGCTGAAGATGCACTAAATTATTGTGCAGACACCATGAGAGCATCAGATAGGAAATATGTTGTCGGGGTATCTATAGACATAGATGGCGCCTTCGATAATTCATTATTTAAAATATTATGAGAGATGAATTGTCCTGAAACTTTATATAGAACTATTTTAGATTATTGTAAGCTAAGATACATCAATTTTAAAATCGGTACCTGTACTTTCAGTAGACCGTTAACAAAAGGCTGTCCCCAGGGTTCTGTGTGCGGACCGGTCTTCTGGGACATCAGTTTAAAAATATAAATCAACTTGAAATTCTGTATGGAGTGGTGGCATATGCCGATGATGTATTCTTAACCATTCCTGGTGGTAGTAGACGCGAGATAGCAAATAGTGCGAACGTAGTTTTGACAGAAATTAATACACAATGCGAACTTTTAGAATTAAAAATATTCCCATTAAAACTAAATATGCACTCCTAAAAGGGAAATTACAGAGATCCCCAATATTTAGGATAAATAATACCCCAGTCACTAGAGAATACAGCGTCAAATTCCTAGGGGTTTACTTTAATGAGAATATGACGTTTAAAACTCACATAGAAGAAACAACAGCCAAAACTTATAAAATTATGAATAAAATCGCAAGAATCGCTCTTAACTTTGGGAAAATCCCATACACTGTTATAAAACTATATAATAACGTGATTTTAGCTGCAATAATGGCATATGGGCTAGTTGTTGAGGAGAGAGACTATTTTTAACAACCACATTAATAAATTAAGAAATATACAAAGAAAAATTTTAATTAGATTAATAGGTGCTTTTGGCACCACCCATGAGAGCGTCAGATAGGAAATATGGGGCATCTGTAGGATACCCTATATATTTTATTAGGTATTTTACCAATAAAGAACGAGCTGCGGCTCCGAAAGGGTAATGTCACTAGGGCCTCACAGGCAGCCGATTTCAGGGTAGAGGAGGAATTAGAATTACAAGAGAAATTAGTTGAAGAATAGCAAAATTATTGTAGTATTAGTGAAACTGGCCGTAGAGTTTTCTCTTTTTTTCAAAACTTTGCCGGAAGATCTAAATTGAAATGCTTCCATCCCTCAAGAGGCCTCGTACACTACCTTTCCAGGCATGGTCCGTACCCCTAATATTTGAATAGGTTCGGTCAATCTCCGAAGAATCTTTGTGCATGCAATATGATAGGTACCCCTGAACATTCCCTTTGGGAATGCCCCAACACTGTGGATCTTAGACATACACAATAAAGAATACTTCAAAGAAAAAGCATGTATATATAATTAGAAACAGGAAAATGTGGAGACATTTAGATATTGTCGCTGTTGTTGTAGTGTTTAACGCCCGCTTTTACTACTACGGCACCGCAGGCGGTGACACTGATGATACATGGAATGAAGATGGAGCACCGGTGGAATGAGATGGCGGGGGAAACCGGAGCACCCGGAGAAAACCCACCCTGACGCCACTTCGTCCACCACGAATAGCACATGTGGGATCGAACCCGGGCCGCCTAGGTGGTAGGCGAGCGCGCTAACCGCTCGGCCACGGCGCCGCCAGATATTGTCGCGGAAACAATTTCAAAATATCAATACAATGAGTATCATCAACGCTAAATTTTGGGTTTTATTACCTTGGGGGCCTGATTGATGGTATACATTGAAGCACATTATGAATAATTTTAGTTTAATTACATCCACTTGGAGAATACCGGTTCGTATAGTCTGGGCACTTCCACTCTTGAAATTGCAGCAATGTATCCAAATTTTATCTATTAAGCTTTATTATGTTAACTTATGAGGGGAGCGTCAGGGAGGGCTTTCTCCGGGTGCTCTATTTCCCCCGCCACTCATTTTAACAATTGCTCTATTATCACCTTTCCAAGCACCGATTTCGCCTGTATTTTATATCATTAAGGCTAGGAAGTTCATGCATTTGCATGTTTTTTCTTAGGGGTTAAAAATGTATTCTTTTACGTTATGTGCACGAATTATGGAATTTTCAGTTATTTGGACATGATTTTATAGTGCATATAACTGCATATTTTCTTGATTTTGATAAATGCATATTATTTCAATATTATAGCCCCTATATTGCATATTTTAATGATTTTTATGGTTTTTTATTATTTTTTTCCATCTGAATAATATTTTTCATTTTGGTAGCATTGCACATGATGCAATTCGTTAGATGGCGAGAACTAATTTTGAGTCATGTTCTCATGCAGTGAATCCCGTTTCCACCCTTTCATTATATGTATGTGTGTAGAGAATAATCAGTGTATTATCTGAGAGGTTTATATTAACAAAGATAAAGCGCAGGTCAACGTTTTGAGCAACACGATTATAGCAATGCTTGCCTGTCCACCAGTAGTTGTATCGTGGTCTTCAAACGTAACAGTATTGTGAATTGGTTCCCACAAAATTAAATTAGGCATGTAAAATGTTAAAAAGCTCTTCAAATGCCGAAAATAAAACTACTTTCACTGCTAGATTAATTAATTTACAAAAAGAGTTTTCGGGTGACTTAATATCTACAGAATACAGATAATAAGCTACTGTTTTGTGGAGCGTGTGAGAAAAATGTAGGGAGTGAGAAAAGATTTCAAATAGTTCAGCACATAAACAGCAAAACATAAGGAGAATTTAATCAGAAAACTCGCAAACAAAGAACCTGTTCAAAAACGGCTAGTTGAGTGTTTAGGAAGTAGGGTTACTGAATTTTCCTATGGCTTGTGCCAAGCATTTTTGGCTGCTGATATTCCCTTGTTCAAAATTAGTAGTCCGACATTTAAAAACTTTCTTACCAAGTACACTCGACAACATATGCCTGCAGAAAGTACACTGCGTAATACTTATGTAGGACATTATTACAATAACGTATTGTCAAATATACAAAATCAATTAGCGAATCAGTTTTTGTGGTTGTTGAACCCCCTGATTCTGAGCGCCGTTCTATTGCTAATATAATCGTGGGTGCTTTAAATAATGAACAAAAGAATACACATTATCTTCTTAATCTGAGCGAATTGTCGGCCACTGGCAATGTAACTGTGACCCAGTTTGTGATGGACTCTTTGAAAATACTATGGCCATGTGGGATGAAACACGACCGGTTACTTTTATTTGCTACTGATGCAGGTCCTTATATGGTAAAATGAGGACAAACTCTGAAATGTATTTTTCCTAACTTAATTTATATAACTTGTTTGGCACACACTCTTCATCGTATTTCTGAGACAATACGTGATTCTTTCCCATGGATCTCCCTTGGATGAATCACTTACTGTCTTTGAAAAAACAATATATGTTCTAAGTTCGGTTCCTGGTAGCATAGGACAAAAAGTGAAAGAGAAAGTGAATTATGTAATTTCAAAAAATTCTGGTTATAAACAGGTGTGCGATATTCGAGACATCCTGGAAAGAAAACCAACTGTCACACCAAGAGACTTGACTCTCTCTGTGAAGCAGTTAACATCATTTAAATATGCCCCGATAACATCTTGTGACGTGGAGAGAAGTTTTTCACGTTACAAAAGTGTTTTGCGAGACAACAGACGATCTTTACAGTTGAAAATTTGTGCAAAGTGTTGGTTATGAACTACAATTTAGCAGTTAATACAAGCAGCAAGACCACTTCTGCTTCAACCTCTAAGGAATAAGGTAACTTGATTTATTATTTATACTAACTAGTCTTCTCTACTGCAAAGCGACATCAATCGTTTTAATTAAATAGTGCATATTTCTTGGCATATTTTCAAGTTTTTAAGAGCATATTGGCATGCATATTTCAGTGTTTTTAGGGCATGAACTTCCGAACCCTAGATATCATCATACCTGGTGCTTGGCTGACCACCACCTCCAGGTTTACTCTCTGTCTGGTCCAGAGGTTCCTGTGCTCCCCGACAGGCATCGGCTTGTACGTCCTAGGGGGTGTAAGTTGAACATAAGGGGAGGTTTATCAGGTAAAGAAGAAGAGTAATAAATAAGTTTCATAATATGAAATATTATCCGCCTATACCAGTTGAGGACATAATTGCTAACATCGAGTCAGGGATACGAGGCCTTCCGAGAACAACAGCTGATGAGATACGTCGGGAGTCTGCTAGGATTCTTCAACGTGCCGAGGCTCCACCTAATAATTTAACTCATGAAGAGAGGAGCGCGATAAAAAAGCTCAACACCAACAAGGACATCGCTGTCTGATCTGCGGACAAGGGGAATGTAACGGTAATTATGAACCAACGTGACTACCAACAGAAAATCTTGGATATTCTGAAACCAGAAACATATCGCAAAATTCAACCAGATCCCACAGCACGTATTCTTCGGAAAACGAACCTGCTTATTAAGAGCTCTTCCCTGCCAACAGAAGACAAACGCCGAATCACCAGATCTGAAGCACAGCCTCCTTGTCTCTACGACTTACCTAAAATCCACAAACCGGAAATACCACTAAGGCCCATTGTCAGCGCTATTGGATCTCCTACCTATGCCTTAGCCAAATACTAAACCGGTTTATTACAACCACATGTTGGCACGACGGATTCTTTCATCAAGGATTCGACCCACTTCATTCAGAAGCTGCAAAGTGTAACCATACTACCTCAACATCTACTGGTCAGCTTCGACGTTACATCACTTTTCACTATGGTTCCTGTTGATGAAGCCCTTAAGTAGTTGAAACCCATTTTCTCCGATGATATACTTGCACTCTTCCACCATGTGCTGTCCACGACTTATTTCCAGTGGAACCAGTCCTTCTACGAACAGCTAATTTCTACATGGAGTATTTTGAAACCTTAGCCCTAGAAACGGCCGCACAAAAACCATTGGTCTGGTTCCGATATGTAGACGACACTTTCATCATATGGCCCCACGGAGAGAACGCCCTTCAGGACTTCCTTCAACATCTGAACAGCATCAATCGACGCATTCAGTTCACAATGGAAAAAGAAAAGGATGGACAACTAGCGTTTCTGGACGTCTTGGTTAGCAAGAAGGCCGACGGGACACTTGGACACACGGTCTACCGTAAGCCTACCTATACTGACCGCTACTTAAACAAACAGTCCAATCATCATCCCAGACAGAAGCGTGCAATGATCAAGACGCTTGCAACCCGTGCTTCCCGCATCTGTGAGCCGCAGTTCTTAAAACAAGAACTTGGCCACTTAGAACAAGCATTACTTTCCAATGGCTATTCAATCCAAGAAGTAAGAAGAGCTTGCCGGCCTCCTAAGACTCAACCTGTCATCCGGAATCCAGATCAGCCCAAAAGTAAGGGCATTGTGTTCCTACCATATTTAAAAAATGTCACCGACCGAATTGATCGCATAGTACAGCGATATAACGTCAAGACGATCTTCAAACCCACCAGACAGTTAAGCAGTTTACTACGATCACCCAAGGATCCCCGAGAAACTTTGTCATCGGCTGGAGTGTATAGTATTCCTTGTGGTTGTGGCTCAGTATAAATTGGAACTACTCAGCGCAGTGTTACGACCAGACTCACGGAACACAAAAGAAGCTGCCGCCTGGGCCAAACTGACAAGTCTGCGGTTGCTGAACATGCCATTAGTGCAGTCGGTGAACACAGTATTAAGTTCCAGGATACGCGCATCCTTGCATCTACCATACATTACCATGCCCGACTACAGCGAGAGGCTATTGAAATTTACAAGCACCCTAACAACATTAAGAAGGAAGAGGCCTTAAGATTAAACAGCAACTGGCATCCGGTCATAGAACATCATAAGAAGCAGGATAGCAAGGTAAGCCAATCAGAAGAGACCAGCAGCATAAGAGAGATAGAAACCCCTTCACCAGCCACCACGCCTCTGAACGCCCCGGGCCAATCAGCGTACGTTGCGCATGGTATAAATGGAGCCCCACAGACAGTCGACGCATCTTTCCATCTAGTTACCGCTCCATCAGCCTCCTACCAGTTATCTCGAAAGTATTCGAGAAACTGTTCCTGTCCCGCCTTGGACCCCTATTGGAGGAAAAAGGTCTCCTTCCTGAACATCAGTTTGGTTTCCGTTCTGGCCACTCCACGACTGAGCAACTACTGCGTGTAGCCGAAAAAGCTTCCCTGGCTTACCAGGATAGGGCTAAAACGGTGGCAGTGTTGCTTGACGTGGAAAAGGCATTTTCTACCACCTGGCATGAGGGACTTGTCTACAAACTCATACAACACGAAATCCCCCCTCCATACATTTACTTGGTGGCTAGTTTCCTACAGGAACGTAGCTTCCGGGTGAAGGTGGAAGGATCATTCTCTAGAGAGAGGCCCATTGGCGCAGGAGTCCCCGAGGGCAGTATACTGTCACCGGCGCTCTTTGCAGCTTACATGGCCGATCTCCCCACGCACCCAAACACACTCATCTGTCAGTATGCGGACGATCTTATGATCTTCGCTACTAACAAGAATCCGCGCTACAGTTACCAACAAGTGCAAGCCCACCTCCGTGCCATCAGTAGATGGTGCGAGAACTGGCGTATGTCAATAAACCCGGAGAAAAGCTCTGCGATTCTCCTGGCGAATACGAAAGCCAACCGGCTCCCGCGGGACCTCGAGCTTCGGCGCCGTCGGATCCCCTGGGTCACTACGGCGAAGTATCTCGGAGTCACGCTGGACCGGCGGCTGACGTATAGACATCACGTCAGGGGCAAAGTACTACAAGGCCATGCTGCTCTCCGGCAGCTATACCCCATATTCAGATCCCAAACCATGCCCTTACGCCTGAAGCTCCAGTTGTATCGAGCGATCATCCCGCCTCTGGTCCTGTACGGATGCGAGATCTGGGGGGTGGTGGCAAAGTCCACCTTCATCAGACTCCAGACGCTGCAGAACCGGGCATTAAGGATGATCTATGATACCGGCTGGAGATTTCCTGCCCATATCCTTCATGAACACTCCGGTATCCCGTACATTGTCGACGTGATTAAAACCCGCGCTCGCACAATGTACAACAAACTCCAGAACCACCCTAACCCTCTGGTGAATACTCTGGGTCAATACGACCAGAGAGAGCCACGCCGACTACCATCAAAGAGACTACCAAAGGACATCCTAAGCCCGGCGGTTTAACTCTGAAGATGGGAAAGGCGAAAGTACAATCTGTATCCAAAACGGAGAAAACACCTGTTTCAGTTCACCTCTCAGTGAGTGACTGACGGCCAGAACCCTGGAGGGGATTAGCGCGTCACCTGACTGGCCTGAAACGACCAATCAGAAACCGCGCAGAGCCCGCTCGCGAACCAATCCCTTCCAACCACCCCTCCTGCCCCTATAAAAACCCCTGTTTCCATTAATCATTTCCCAATTATGTCATATACGCACCAAGCGAGCACACATACATACCCACACAGCGTAACCACCAGCCTGACATCCTCGATATCACCTTAGTACGACAACTACACCTCCGGGTCACGCTTAAAGTAATCAACGCCCTGTCCTCAGACCACCTACCTGTTCTAATCAACCTAGAAGGCTCTCCGGCACCTTCCTTGCAACCCCTCAGACGCAACTACAACAAAGCAAACTGGGCAACCTTTAACCAGATTGTATCGGCTGAAATCCACAACACGCCAATCACGTCATGCAACGAGCTAGAACAAGCAGTAGCAAACCTTGAAAATACAATACAATATGTCATTTCTACCTCGGTCCCCATTCATGCACGTAATCGCGGCCCTCAAACCATGCCTACCGACCTCAAAGACCTAGCAATAAAGCCCGCCGCAAATGGCAACATACGAGACGCCCTCAAGCCCTACAACAGCTGCGTGAACTTAGCTTACACATCCGAAAACGCACTGCCGACTTCCTTACCTCCCAATGGGAAAGGACAGTCGCTGATCTAGACACGGACCGCACATCACTCTGGCGCATTGCGAAATGCCTAACACGCGAACCCACCTCCATTCCGCCCCTACACATCAACCATCGTATAGCCACATCCGACACCGAAAAAGCTGAAGCACTCGCAGATGAGCTGGAACGCACACTAACACCGAACCTTACACCAAGTTTACCACAATTTACTGCTGAGACCGAAACTCTAACTAATAACATATACTCATCCACAACTCACAACCAAGTCAGAAAAACCTCACCATCTGAGGTTACGTGGCTCATTAAGCATCTCCCAAAAAAGAAATCGCCTGGACCTGACACCATACCCAACATAGCACTTAAAAACATACCTCCCGACGCCATTAACCGACTGACAGAAATATTCAACTATACCCTTAGAAGCGGCACCTTTCCACAGCGCTGGAAGAATGCCAAAGTCCTCCACTTCCCCAAACAAGGCAAAGACCACGCCAACCCAGCCAACTACAGACCCATCAGCCTACTGAACTCACTCAGTAAGGTGCTAGAGAAAATAATACTTAAAAGACTAAACGCACATCTAATCAAACACGGCATCATCATTCAAGAACAGTTCGGTTTTCGAGCCAAGCACTCGACCACACTCCAACTACTCCGTATCACCGAGCACATAACCCGCGGATTTAACATAAATAAAACCACGGGGGTCCTGTTCCTGGACATTGAACGTGCCTTCCACCGGGTATGGCACCCAGGACTCCTACGCAAACTAATGTCTCTAAATGTGCAAGACACCATGGTAAAGCTCATCGCAAACTACTTACGTGACCACCAGTTCAGCTCCGCAGTAAACAATGCACTCTCCACCCCACGTATTATGCAAGCAGGGGTCCCCCAAGGCAGTTTATTGGGGCCCACACTCTTCAACATTTATATC
>CM060964.1:207101903-207114403 GCA_030765045.1 Tenodera sinensis | reverse complement strand
GGTCGGAAAGGCACGAACAAAGCTTTCAGGAATTAAAGGGTAAATTGTTGGAATATCCAGTATTGCAATTTCCAGACTTTACACAACCCTTTGTTTTGACAACTGATGCGAGCAGTTATGCAATTGGGAGTATTCTAAGTCAAGGGAAAATTGGTAGCGGTAGGCCTATAGCTTTCGCCAGTAGGACATTGAATGACGCAGAAATAAACTATAGCACAGTGGAGAAAGAGTTACTAGCTATAGTATGGTCTTGTAAGCATTTCCGTCCATACTTGCTAGGTAGAAATTTCACAGTGGTAACAGATCATAAACCTCTTTTATGGATTTTCAATGTTAAGGATCCGAGTTCGAGACTTCTTAGATGGAGACTGCTATTGGAAGAATATGAATTTCAGATAGTGCATAAATCAGGTAGCAAAAATGTAAACGCAGATGCGCTTTGTAGGTATCCCCTTCCAGAAATTAATGCTGTTCTAAAATCAGAGGAAGAAATTTCTAAAGAAAGAAAGCAGAGGCTCCTGAAAGAGATGCACAAATGTCCTATAGGAGGGCATCAAGGTATTCAAAGAACACATGAAAGGTTAAAATTGTACACTTATTGGCCTCATATGTTTAAGGACGTAGAGAATTACAAAAAACTATGTTCGACTTGTCATCTATACAAATAGACACTTCCAAAGACTAAAGCTGAATTGCAAATAATAACAGACACACAATCACAACCTTGGAATAAGGTGTACTTGGATATTGTAGGTCCATTGTCAACTTCAGATTCAGGAAATAAATATTTATTAACATGTTAGGACAATTTGACTAAATATTTGATAGTAATTCCCATGATAGATCAGAGTGCAAACACTGTGGCGGATAAATTTGTGAATGAAAATACTCTTAAGTATGGGACTCCTGATGAGATTTTAACAGATCAAGGATCTCAGTTTATGAGTCAGGTATTACAGGACTGTTGCAAATTACTTAGGATTAAGAAGTTACACACAAGTGTTTACCACCCAGAAACCAATGGAAGTTTGGAAAGATCACATAAGGTTATTGTAGAATATTTGCGTTGTTTTGGAAACAAGTTACAAACTGACTGGGATAAATGGGTTAATTTTGCAAGCTTCACATATTACAAAACCCCTCATACTGCAACCAAGTATACGTCTTATGCATTGTTATTTGGTAGAAGGGCAAATCTGCCAGGGATATTGCAAAGAGAGCCTCAGCCATTGCATAATTACGATGATTTAGTAAGAGAAATTAAACAGAAATTCCAAGTAGCATGGCAACAAGCAAGGTCTAATTTACAGGAGCGGAAAGAAAAACAGTGTGAAAAATTTAATGAAACTATAAAGGCAAGGAAATATGCCAAAGGAGATTTGGTGTTAGTATATAATGAGCAAAGAAAGAAACTAGATCGTTTATGGAACGGACCTTATGAAGTGACTGAGGTAAAGGGCCCAAACGTTTCGTTGAAAAAGTTAGGAATAATAGGTAAAAGGATAATCGAAACTCATGTTAATAGGACCAAACCTGATTTTTCAAGTGCGGTGGAAGATGGGGGTTAGTTATTTGGTCAAGGTGATCGTTTTATTGTGGTGGTGGGAACAGCTTCAGGGAGAAGCGTTAGGAACTGTGGTTGAAGAACAAGATATAAAAGCTCAGGTAAACGTAATTAGCAATCAGGCAGGCGTTTACTTCGACCATGTAGGAACATTGTATTCCTATCCAGCAGAGTGGAGTTTCTTAATATATGTAGATTTAGAACCTGTAAAACAGCTGTGGAGAAAGACAAACCAACAGATTACAGTTCTGATACAAACATGTGAAAAGGTAAAAAATGAAACATGGTATATGTATACCGATTGTAAACCTTGCATCCCGTATCTTCATTCAAAACGTAAAGTGATAGACAGGCTAAAAGATGTCTTAGGCGATTTGACAGGGTTGAATCAAAACGTTAGACGCAAGCGCAGTCCTCTAGATTTCATTGGTAGTGCATTAAATCTTTTTGGAACAGCTACTGAAGATGAACTTCAAAATTATGCTAAACACATAAGGCATTTAGAATCAGATCATAGGGATTTTTTGCGAATAGCTTCGGAACAGATGCTTGTTTTAAAATCTACACTGATCACCATGAATTCCACTGTTAAAGAAGTAGCATATAAAATTAAAGAAGTAATAGATAAGTTGTCATTAGAAACAACAAAACAAAATGCAGCTTTACGTTATGAACTGGAGACAAGTATGGTAATAAATGAATTAATACAACAGATTCAAAGAGGGATTGAAGAGAGTCAACACACTTTCGATCTTCTCATTAACGTATATTTGAATTCACAAAAAGGAATTTTACAGCCTCAAATTATCACAGTGCAAAAGATAAGAGAGTTTTTAAAAAAGGAAAGCATGCTAGATCTAACGATTTTCCCTCCTTTCCCTTCTTCACAACTTTTGTCCTTGATCCAGCCAACAATTTATACTCAGGGATCAATGTTGGTTTATGTTGCAAAAATACCACTGTTGCATGAGAAACAATATCAGTTGTATAAAATATTGCCATTTCCAGTGATTATACAATCAAATTTGACTGCAAAGTTCATTGACTATCCGAAAGACTATATTTTTGCGGATTACGACAGCAATATGGATACTTAACAGTGATGGACTTGGAAAAGTGTCATAATCCAAATAAGTTAACCTATGTGTGTTCAGAAGCAATGTCTATTCTGACTTATGTTCCAGGTCAGGATTGTATAGCCACATTACTACATCCAAACACCCAAGAATTACCTCAAAATTGTAATGTAAAGTACTTACCTTTATCTCACACCCTTTGGATACCATTATATATGAGTAACGAATGGTTATATGTGGCACCGCAAGTTGAACTGTTTACAACTATTTGTCTATGAATCTCATAGACTTTTAGGAAGAGGACTAGTGACCCTAGGTAAATTATGTAAGGGTTAACAACAAGAAGTGTGTTGTATCCACTGGCCCATTTTGAGACAAACGATACCAAGGAAGACATTATTCCCTCCTCTCCTTTGGACACCGATTGCTGTATAACACTTCCTGATCAAGAAGAAATTCATAAAATTCCTTTAACCCTTCCTCTACATAACATAATGTCTTCAGAGACGGATTTGAAATTGGCCGGTTATAAAATAGACGAAGTGCAGAAATTAATTAAAGAACAGGAATCAAAGGAAGCCAATAGACCAAGGGATTGGTCAGATTTTGTATATTCTGATTGGAGCTATGTATTATGTACGTGTTTTATTTTTGTGATTTGGATATATAGTTGTTGTTATTGTAAGTGTTGTAGAGATTGTAGCACCTGGTTATTTAAGCAATGTCCACCGAAGAAGTGTACTGACTCAGTAGGTGAACATATGAGAGCCTTAGTTAATGTTAATGTGAACAGCGGGGCAAATGCTAGATCGCAGATACTGATTGATGGACAGGGTTATCAAAGGTTACCTGTAATAACTTCACAGCCTGAAAGGTCAGGTCAGGATTTTGAAATGAGGTCTGCATCTGAGGAGGAAATTAGACTACCGTCTCCAGTAGAATTTCGCAGGTCCTCCAGGCTAAAGACAAAAGAAGATGTTGCCTCCAAGGGATGAATGTTCTCAAAAGCTTGAGCTTGTCATAAGACAGCAACAACCTTTTTCTTAAGGGGGGAGGTGTATAAAAATACAACTTCTGTGACATACCAACGTAAAGCATCCCTAACCGACATGGTGCCATCTCTTACCCATGTTTACCTTGTAATTAGTTTAAACTGGAAACATAAATAATGTGAGTCAGCATAGAACACTCAGCTAAAACGCGTGTGGCAAGTGTGTGGACATTGTTTTCTTTTCTTGTGCTGCGTAAGCAGTGATCTCAACTGGGAAGTTAATAGCGTGTAAAGCTATAAAGCATCCCGTTGGAAATGACTTGGTGGTTACTTATGTTCTGAAAGTCATCTGTGTAACGCTGGTGGACCTGCCGCCAGTATTCAACGAGGACTTTACCAAATTCTTGGAGTTTTACTAATAAACTTCTTCTCAACTTTGAATTGTGCCTTATTAATTGCTGAGCTGCCTTGTTCTTGAGCTAAGGCTCGGGGCTTACCTCGTACAATCCCGAAATATGCAGTCGTGTGTGCAAAACACCGTTACACGACAACCGTAATAATATGGATCATGAACAAATTCCTTCAAAGAGCACACAGAATGCAAGTGTTTGATCTCGAGTGCGGCAACAAGCTTACGATTTACTCGAGAACTTGTTTGACTTAAAACATTTCGGGAATGCTATTATGAAAACCAGTAACACTATATGTACAGTTGCTAGCAAAATATGTTGCCGCTATATGAGGCCAGCAATTACATTGAGCACAAATGAGTACTGGCTCATATACTTTATAGCCACAAGGGGAAAAATCATGATTCTGGTTTGGAGACCTTACTACTCCTTACTGTAGCTACATTAAAAATCTGATGTGTTGCACTCACATGACTTTCTCTACTCTTGTACAAGACATTCTAACAAACTCTTATTCCTATATCTTCTTCGTGTTAGTTGAGATAAATATTTATACAAATTATCTTATTGCTTATTTCCTTGTAGGTGCAAGGGGAATATTAGAATACAGTAGGCTTTGAGGGATAGTCAAATCTTTTAAAGGTTTGAGATCCCGTTCTCATTGCACGCTTAACATAAAAAATGAACAACGATGTTCCATTTCACCAGTTTTCCGAAACTGACACAAATAAGTAGGAATATCTCCTAAATGGTCCACTCTACAAAAAGTTTATTCAGACAAATTGTGTGTTTTAGCAAGATCTACATTTTTGTATAGTAAGATTTGTCTATCTCGTACGATTTAAGTCATCTGGAGTAAACAGAACTACATCGACTATAGCCAGAAAATTCCAAATATACATTTAATTTGTTACACAAGTACATTAAATTTTAATCAAAATCGTTAGAGCCATTTTTAAGAAATTCAAAATGTTTTAAAAATTTTCCATGTAAAGGGTAGTTTAGTGTGGGACTGCTTTCTTCAAAATCGTCGTGTCGCATCCTTAAAAGACATTAAGCTCAAATACCAACTTTATTTTTAATCGGCTTTTCGTTTTTGAGTTATGCTGTCCACACGCTGACACACAGACACATTAGACACACACACACACACACACACACACACACACACACACACACACACACACACACACACACACACACACACACACTCACACACACACACACACACACACTCACACACACACATACACACACGCGCGCGCGCGCGCGTGGAATATTTTCTAAAAATGCTTTTTTTTGGATTCATGGGGTTTCAAAACATATATTTCCGGTGACATCGACATCGAATTTTTGGGTAGAATACAATATTTCCTCTAGTTACCAGTAGAGAAAGTAAAAATTGTAGCATTTGTCATTTAATCCTCTTAACTGTTTGACACTGTATTAGCAGATACATTTCCAAAGAAATAGTTTGTTAGTAAATTACAGGAGCTTAGGTTCTAATTTACTGCTTCTTCACTTTTAATTATTTTCGTCTGAACCAGAAAAAGAAATTGAAATTTTACGATTTTTCAAAACATTATATGCATATCACTTTATGAAATACTTACATTTTAAGAATAATGTACAACAGCATGCAGTATTATGTGAGAAAAGGCACAGTAGGAAAAGAATCAGACGCAGACGCAGCCTGATATTGACTGTTCCTTTTTTCAGAGAATTCAGTTTAGGATAGAAGCTGCATCTATGAAAGGAAATGAAGCACTCAAGATTGAGGGTGCATCTCTGAATCGAAATACAACAGTTAAGACCGAAGGTGCATCTTAGTATGGAAATACTGGCTTTCAGATTGAAGCTGTAACTCCAAAGGAAATGAAAGGATTCAGATTTAAGGCTAATGTCTGAAAGGAAATGTTCAATTTAAGATAGAAGCTACATCTCCAAATGGGAATCTTGGCTTTAGATTGAATGTAAATTCCGAAAGTAAATGAAGGGTTAAAGACTGAACGTGCATCTCTGAACGGAAATGTTAGCTTTAAGATAGATAGCTTTGAGAATGAATGTGCATCTCTGAAGGGAAATGGAATGTTTAAGATTGAACGCTAATCTCTGAAAGCAAAAGTTAAACGTAAGACTGAAGTTGCATCTCTGAATGGAAATTTTGGTTTTCTGAAGCTTCATCCCTGAATTGAAATGTCCTTAAGGTTGAAGCTGCATTTATGAATTGAAATGTTAGCTTTAAGGTTGAAGGTGCTTCCCTGAATGGAAACGTTGACTTTAAGATTGAAGGTGCTTCCCCGAAGGGAAATGTTGGCTTTAAGATTGAAGGTGCTTCCCTGAAGGGAAATGTTGGCTTTAAGATTGAAGGTGCTTCCCTGAAGGGAAATGTTAGCTCTAAGATTGAAGCTGCATTTCTGAAGGGAAATGTTGGCTTTAAGATTAAAGGTGCTTCCCCGAAGGGAAATGTTGGCTTTAAGATTAAAGGTGCTTCCCCGAAGGGAAATGTTGGCTTTAAGATTAAAGGTGCTTCCCCGAAGGGAAATGTGTTTAAGATTGAAGGTGCTTCCCCGAAGGGAAATGTTGGGTTTAAGATTAAAGGTGCTTCCCTGAAGGGAAATGTTGGCTTTAAGATTAAAGGTGCTTCCCCGAAGGGAAATGTTGGGTTTAAGATTAAAGGTGCATCCCCGAAGGGAAATGTTGGCTTTAAGATTAAAGGTGCTTCCCCGAAGGGAAATGTTGGCTTTAAGATTAAAGGTGCATCCCCGAAGGGAAATGTTGGCTTTAAGATTAAAGGTGCTTCCCCGAAGGGAAATGTTGGGTTTAAGATTAAAGGTGTTCCACGAAGGGAAATGTTGGGTTTAAGATTAAAGGTGCTTCCCCGAAGGGAAATGTTGTCTTTAAGATTAAAGGTGCTTCCCCGAAGGGAAATGTTGTCTTTAAGATTAAAGGTGCTTCCCCGAAGGGAAATGTTGGCTTTAAGATTAAAGGTGCTTCCCCGAAGGGAAAGGCTGGGTTTAAGATTAAAGGTGTTCCACGAAGGGAAATGTTGGGTTTAAGATTAAAGGTGCTTCCCCGAAGGGAAATGTTGGCTTTAAGATTAAAGGTGCTTCCCCGAAGGGAAATGTTGGGTTTAAGATTAAAGGTGCATCTCCGAAGGGAAATGTTGGGTTTAAGATTAAAGGTGCTTCCCCGAAGGGAAATGTTGGGTTTAAGATTAAAGGTGCTTCCCCGAAGGGAAATGTTGGGTTTAAGATTAAAGGTGCTTCCCCGAAGGGAAATGTTGGGTTTAAGATTAAAGGTGCTTTCCCGAAGGGAAATGTTGGCTTTAAGATTAAAGGTGCTTCCCCGAAGGGAAATGTTGGGTTTAAGATTAAAGGTGCTTCCCCGAAGGGAAATGTTGGCTTTAAGATTAAAGGTGCTTCCCCGAAGGGAAATGTTGGGTTTAAGATTAAAGGTGTTCCACGAAGGGAAATGTTGGGTTTAAGATTAAAGGTGCTTCCCCGAAGGGAAATGTTGGCTTTAAGATTAAAGGTGCTTCCCCGAAGGGAAATGTTGGGTTTAAGATTAAAGGTGCATCTCCGAAGGGAAATGTTGGGTTTAAGATTGAAGGTGCTTCCCTGAAGGGAAATGTTGGCTTTAAGATTGAAGGTGCTTCCCTGAAGGGAAATGTTAGCTCTATGATTGAAGCTGCATTTCTGAAGGGAAATGTTGGCTTTAAGATTAAAGGTGCTTCCCCGAAGGGAAATGTTGGCTTTAAGATTAAAGGTGCTTCCCCGAAGGGAAATGTTGGCTTTAAGATTAAAGGTGCTTCCCCGAAGGGAAATGTGTTTAAGATTGAAGGTGCTTCCCCGAAGGGAAATGTTGGGTTTAAGATTAAAGGTGCTTCCCTGAAGGGAAATGTTGGCTTTAAGATTAAAGGTGCTTCCCCGAAGGGAAATGTTGGGTTTAAGATTAAAGGTGCATCCCCGAAGGGAAATGTTGGCTTTAAGATTAAAGGTGCTTCCCCGAAGGGAAATGTTGGCTTTAAGATTAAAGGTGCATCCCCGAAGGGAAATGTTGGCTTTAAGATTAAAGGTGCTTCCCCGAAGGGAAATGTTGGGTTTAAGATTAAAGGTGTTCCACGAAGGGAAATGTTGGGTTTAAGATTAAAGGTGCTTCCCCGAAGGGAAATGTTGTCTTTAAGATTAAAGGTGCTTCCCCGAAGGGAAATGTTGTCTTTAAGATTAAAGGTGCTTCCCCGAAGGGAAATGTTGGCTTTAAGATTAAAGGTGCTTCCCCGAAGGGAAAGGCTGGGTTTAAGATTAAAGGTGTTCCACGAAGGGAAATTTTGGGTTTAAGATTAAAGGTGCTTCCCCGAAGGGAAATGTTGGCTTTAAGATTAAAGGTGCTTCCCCGAAGGGAAATGTTGGGTTTAAGATTAAAGGTGCATCTCCGAAGGGAAATGTTGGGTTTAAGATTAAAGGTGCTTCCCCGAAGGGAAATGTTGGGTTTAAGATTAAAGGTGCTTCCCCGAAGGGAAATGTTGGGTTTAAGATTAAAGGTGCTTCCCCGAAGGGAAATGTTGGGTTTAAGATTAAAGGTGCTTCCCCGAAGGGAAATGTTGGCTTTAAGATTAAAGGTGCTTCCCCGAAGGGAAATGTTGGGTTTAAGATTAAAGGTGCTTCCCCGAAGGGAAATGTTGGCTTTAAGATTAAAGGTGCTTCCCCGAAGGGAAATGTTGGGTTTAAGATTAAAGGTGTTCCACGAAGGGAAATGTTGGGTTTAAGATTAAAGGTGCTTCCCCGAAGGGAAATGTTGGCTTTAAGATTAAAGGTGCTTCCCCGAAGGGAAATGTTGGGTTTAAGATTAAAGGTGCATCTCCGAAGGGAAATGTTGGGTTTAAGATTAAAGGTGCTTCCCCGAAGGGAAATGTTGGGTTTAAGATTAAAGGTGCTTCCCCGAAGGGAAATGTTGGGTTTAAGATTAAAGGTGCTTCCCCGAAGGGAAATGTTTTTCTTTAAGATTAAAGGTGCTTCCCCGAAGGGAAATGTAGGGTTTAAGATTAAAGGTGCTTCCCCGAAGGGAAATGTTGGGTTTAAGAATGAAGGTGCTTCCCCGAAGGGAAATGTTGGGTTTAAGATTAAAGGTGCTTCCCCGAAGGGAAATGTTGGGTTTAAGATTAAAGGTGCTTCCCCGAAGGGAAATGTTGGCTTTAAGATTAAAGGTGCTTCCCCGAAGGGAAATGTTGGGTTTAAGATTAAAGGTGCTTCCCCGAAGGGAAATGTTGGCTTTAAGATTAAAGGTGCTTCCCCGAAGGGAAATGTTGGGTTTAAGATTAAAGGTGTTCCACGAAGGGAAATGTTGGGTTTAAGATTAAAGGTGCTTCCCCGAAGGGAAATGTTGGCTTTAAGATTAAAGGTGCTTCCCCGAAGGAAAATGTTGGGTTTAAGATTAAAGGTGTTCCACGAAGGGAAATGTTGGGTTTAAGATTAAAGGTGCTTCCCCGGAGGGAAATGTTGGCTGTAAGATTAAAGGTGCTTCCCCGAAGGGAAATGTTGGGTTTAAGATTAAAGGTGCATCTCCGAAGGGAAATGTTGGGTTTAAGATTAAAGGTGCTTCCCCGAAGGGAAATGTTGGGTTTAAGATTAAAGGTGCTTCCCCGAAGGGAAATGTTGGGTTTAAGATTAAAGGTGCTTCCCCGAAGGGAAATGTTGGGTTTAAGATTAAAGGTGCTTCCCCGAAGGGAAATGTTGGGTTTAAGATTAAAGGTGTTCCACGAAGGGAAATGTTGGGTTTAAGATTAAAGGTGCTTCCCCGAAGGGAAATGTTGGCTTTAAGATTAAAGGTGCTTCCCCGAAGGAAAATGTTGGGTTTAAGATTAAAGGTGTTCCACGAAGGGAAATGTTGGGTTTAAGATTAAAGGTGCTTCCCCGAAGGGAAATGTTGGCTTTAAGATTAAAGGTGCTTCCCCGAAGGGAAATGTTGGGTTTAAGATTAAAGGTGCATCTCCGAAGGGAAATGTTGGGTTTAAGATTAAAGGTGCTTCCCCGAAGGGAAATGTTGGGTTTAAGATTAAAGGTGCTTCCCCGAAGGGAAATGTTGGGTTTAAGATTAAAGGTGCTTCCCGAAGGGAAATGTTGGGTTTAAGATTAAAGGTGCTTCCCCGAAGGGAAATGTTGGCTTTAAGATTAAAGGTGCTTCCCCGAAGGGAAATGTTGGGTTTAAGATTAAAGGTGCATCTCCGAAGGGAAATGTTGGGTTTAAGATTAAAGGTGCTTCCCCGAAGGGAAATGTTGGGTTTAAGATTAAAGCTGCATTTCTGAAGGGAAGTGTTGGCTTTAAGATTAAAGGTGCTTCCCCGAAGGGAAATGTTGGGTTTAAGATTAAAGGTGCATCTCCGAAGGGAAATGTTGGGTTTAAGATTAAAGGTGCTTCCCCGAAGGGAAATGTTGGCTTTAAGATTAAAGGTGCTTCCCCGAAGGGAAATGTTGGGTTTAAGATTAAAGGTGCATCTCCGAAGGGAAATGTTGGGTTTAAGATTAAAGGTGCTTCCCCGAAGGGAAATGTTGGGTTTAAGATTAAAGGTGCTTCCCCGAAGGGAAATGTTGGCTTTAAGATTAAAGGTGCTTCCCCGAAGGGAAATGTTGGGTTTAAGATTGAAGGTGCTTCCCCGAAGGGAAATGTTGGCTTTAAGATTAAAGGTGCTTCCCCGAAGGGAAATGTTGGGTTTAAGATTGAAGGTGCTTCCCCGAAGGGAAATGTTGGGTTTAAGATTAAAGGTGCTTCCCCGAAGGGAAATGTTGGGTTTAAGATTAAAGGTGCTTCCCCGAAGGGAAATGTTGGCTTTAAGATTAAAGTTGCTTCCCCGAAGGGAAATGTTGGCTTTAAGATTAAAGGTGCTTCCCCGAAGGGAAATGTTGGGTTTAAGATTGAAGGTGCTTCCCCGAAGGGAAATGTTGTCTTTAAGATTGAAGGTGCTTCCCTGAAGGGAAATGTTAGCTCTAAGATTAAATGTGCTTCCCCAAAGGGAAATGTTGGCTTTAAGATTGAAGGTGCTTCCCTGAAGGGAAATGTTGGCTTTAAGATTAAAGGTGCATCTCCGAAAGGAAATGAGATCTTGAAGATTGAAGATACATCTCCGAAACGACATCTTAGCTTTAAAATTGAAATTGCGTCTCTGAACTGAAATGTTAACTCTAAGATTACAGGTTTATCTCTAAGTGAAAATGACAGCTTTAAGGTTGAGCTCCATCTCTGAATGGAAGTGAAAGCTTTAAGACTTAAGTTGCACATCGGCGTGCAAATGTTGGCTTTAAGATTGAAGGTGTATCTGCGAAAGGAATTGCCAGCTTTAACATTGAAGGTGCATCTCTGAATGGGAATATTAGCTTTAAGATTGGATACTGTTGGCTTTTATTGAGTTCCATTGGCTTGCGTTCTCTTTAAGAACTCTGACTTAACCTCTGACAGTCGTTGTTCCGGAGTTATGCATCTAAATTTTGTATTACGATGAAGAAGCAGAGCTTATTAGGGCTATGACCACGAAATAACTTATGCCATGCAGTCATTTGGCGATTACACGCTATCCGAATATAAAAAGGAAATGGGTGCTGTGGTACTGAACACAATTTTATCTGATAGAAACAATGTAGTTTTTATAAAATGTTTTTGAGAACCAGAAGCCCACCCTAAGGTGTGTGTGTGTGTGTGTGTGTGTGTGTGTGTGTGTGTGTGTGTGTGGAAGGGGGACACCTCGATCCACTGTGACCCCTACATGAATCCATTCGGGCTGCCACCCTCCGTGGTGAGTGGGATGAGGCGATGTGAGACCGGAGGTTGGTCAAGGAGCGTAGCCAACTAAACTCAGAGACACATAGAAGTCCCTAAAAGTTCCAGATATTGACACCTGGCGCACAACCGATATTTTCCCTCTATCTAGGGAGAAGGTGACGAGGCGAACCTTGCGGCACGGGCAGCAACTTCCGGGGAGGTCCGGGTAGGGTGTAGTAATAAAATAATAAGGATACTACTGCTACTGCTACTGCTACAGCTACTGCTACTGCTACAGCTACTGCTACAGCTACTGCTACAGCTACTGCTACTGCTACTGCTACAGCTACTGCTACTGCTACAGATACTGCTGCTACTGCTACTGCTACAGCTACTGCTACAGCTACTGCTACTGCTACTGCTACAGCTACTGCTACTGCTACTCCTACTGCTACTGCTACAGCTACTGCTACTGCTACAGCTACTGCTACTGCTACAGCTACTGCTACAGCTACTGCTACTGCTACAGATACTGCTACTGCTACAGCTACTGCTACAGCTACTGCTACTGCTACAGCTACTGCTACTGCTACAGCTACTGCTACTGCTACAGCTACTGCTACAGCTACTGCTACTGCTACAGATACTGCTGCTACTGCTACTGCTACAGCTACTGCTACAGCTACTGCTACTGCTACTGCTACAGC
>CM060964.1:207074403-207099403 GCA_030765045.1 Tenodera sinensis | reverse complement strand
ATAATAATAATAATAATAATAATAATAATAATAATAATAATAATAATAATAATAATAATAATAACAATAATAATAATAGTAATAATAATAATAGTAATAATAATAATAGTAATAATAATAATATTAATAATAATACTAATAGTAATAATAATAGTAATAGTAATAGTAATAATAGTAATAGTAATAATATTAATAATAATAATAATAATAATAATAATAATAATAATAATAATAATAATAATAATAATAATAATAATAATAATAATAATAATAATAATAATAATAATAATAATAATAATAATAATAATAATAATAATAATAATAATAATAATAATAATAATAATAATAATAATAATAATAATAATAATAATAATAATAATAATAATAATAATAATAATAATAATAATAATAATAATAATAATAATAATAATAATAATAATAATAATAATAATAATAATAATAATAATAATAATAATAATAATAATAATAATAATAATAATAATAATAATAATAATAATAATAATAATAATAATAATAATAATAATAATAATAATAATAATAATAATAATAATAATAATAATAATAATTTTAGTAATACAATAACATTAATAAGAAAGGAACAAGTGCCAATGAAACATTTCGTGCCCTCATGCTTGCGTGTATTTTGTTATGGTACTTTACAATCTGTAATCCGTAATGTTAGTTAACACACTGGAGGGAGTTTATTCCCTGTAAGTAAAGTGCAAAACATTAAAAGAACCTTTTCGGTTGGTTATAGTGTACACACAATAATTCAACCTGGGAACTACCTGTCACCTCTGGTCTTCGCTAAGAAGCCGAAGGAAGTCCGCTCACGCCACGGCCGTCTGTATGACTGGATTTACCACGGTGGGTGCTCTAACTCCTCTAACGCACCAAGGGTTATCAACTAGTACTCACCCCGATACCGGGTGAGATGGGCCACCTGGTATAATACCTATGTGATGTTTTTTAGGATCTGAAAATGTTCCCGAAATACTCTAAATTATAAGTGTATAATATACAGTGTGCATCTAATATAAGATATTTGATGTGAAGGGTCGCAAAAGTAGAAAAAATAATTGTTTTTATTTTCTCTTACTTAGCTGTGGGTAGAAGTAGTATGGGTTTCTATTAATAAATTTAAAATTGCTATTTCGTTGACAGTTTCTTGAAGGAAAGTTATAGGACACACTCCTGTTATCTTTAGTTTAATCACGATAGGTAAATGTTTGTTCAGATATTTTTGAAATTAGGTAATGTGGTAAGCTAGAAATGTAATTCGCAGCTGTTTGTATAACAGTGGGCTTTTGGGTGTCATATGAGTTCTTGAAACCTAAACCTAAACATACAATATGTATTTCGGAAAAACCTTATGGTATGATAAAGATAATTTGACATAAATGGTGTGTTATAAGGAGCTCTACATATTTACCTATAGTAATTTTGTGTCAATCCCTTATTGATGTATAATACACTACAAATGAAAAGAAGGACTTGCGAGGTTATTCACGAGGAATTCTAGTTTTATTCTACATCTTAAACATATCATACTTTAATCAAAATTATTGGCAATTGTTTGCAAAATAATAAAAACTTTTCCTATAGGTATAAAGAATTATTTGGGTTTAGGAGAAGTTCTTTAGTTACCTTCACCCCGCATCCTTAAAATATGTCTGAAGCTGAATGTTTTAGCTTCTCTATTTGTAGACGGGCGGGCACATATACACAAGTATGCTTTTCTAAAAATGCTTTGTTTATATTAAATCTAGCCATCGTTGTTCGATTAGCTTTTGAAACTCGAACTATATAATTAATGTCATTTACTTATCACTGGTCTTTATGGAATTGTTCTACAATGATGTTGAAAATGTTAATGCCAAGTCTTGCCCTTTATCTCTCATAACTGTAATTTCTACAGTAATAACTAATTCATAGTTACTAATAAGAGATGAAAAGTAGCCAGATATTGTTACAAAAGGATGTGAAATATCGGTGGAACGTTTGACTTTTTTTAACCTCCCTCACACAGTCTTTCTTCTAAGTTCTGTAAAACCTGCATAGCCTTTGGCAGTGGAACAGTCACTGGGCGAAATGGTGCAATATTTTTTTTAAGTAATTGTATTACCTACTTGAAATTTAAACCTTTATACCTTTGTATCTTATCTTTAGTCCCGTAGTTATTTAATAAGATATAAACTACTTCGAGAAAAACAATAATGATATTATTAATGATAAAATATCGATTCATTGATTTCTAGATTAGGCAATCTTCTCTCTTTGTATAATTATTTAATATACCCTGCTAACGAACTTATGTGGCGGTTATTAAAATAGTTTACAATTGATCATAGCGATCATACTGCTATAAACAGATTCAAGGTGGAATCAGGACTGAAAAATTCAATGCCATAGCCGGGATTTGAACCACGGATCTTCCGCATCGAGCGGTTGCTTTAACCATGGTAGCTGGCTAGTGTCATGCTGGCTAGTTGGCCATGGTAGCTTAGTGGTTAGAGCAGCCCTTCGATGCGGAAGATCGGTGGTTTAAATCCCGGCTACGGCATTGAATTTTTCAGTCCTGATTCCACCTCTTAAACATTGGCCACACACGGCTTGTGTGTTTAAAAACAGCAGCATTAAGTTTGTTGGTATAAATAAATAATAATTATTAGATTCGATTCTTTTCGTTTGCTGCGTCTTCAATTTCCTTAGTTGCTAAATTACCATGCGTGTGGACCATTTGGTAGCCGTGCAAGTCTACTGCTCTTCATGGGAAAATGGATCTTAGACTTTAGCAGGAGACCATTCCAAAAGCATGCGCTGCTAAGGTCTGTTTTCCCATAAAGAGCAGGCTAGATTTGCATGGCTACCAAATAGTCGACAAGCATGTTAATTCCGACCTTGTTGCTTTCAGAGCATGAAGTGTTGCCTATCTCCAAGAATAATAAGGCACAAGTGAACCACATGCTATATAAAAAATAATGTATGTTTGTTATCCATGCCCTCCTAAACCGCTTGACTGATCACCTCGAAATCCGCCACGTGGGTAGCTATATGTGTTTTTCTTTTTCACGGCCAAGGTTTGTGCGTTATCCATTTTACTACACAACGTAACATTCATATGGTTTTCTCTGCTCGCTTTTCTTTTACGAAATAATTTCACATATTCTTGCCTACTCGCCCTTCAACATACAATTTTCTATTACTGAAACACAAATGCAACATATTACATTCACACTGTTTTTCTTAATTTTCTTTTACGAAACACGATCACATTTCTCTCTCTGTTCCCCTTCAACATACAATTATTCATACAATTTTCTATGATGGAAGTAGAAGTGCAACACATTACATTCACATGATGTTCTCTACATACTTTTCTTTTGCGAAACACAATCACACTTCTTTATGTACTTCCTCTTCTACAAACAATTCATACCATTTTCCATATGTTTGAAATTGGAATGCAACGCTTTGCATTCATACGGTTATCTTTACTCACCTTTCTTTTACGAAAAATAACCGCATTTCTTTTTCTACACTTCTACAGAGAATTCATACAATGTTATGTATAATTGATATAGAAATGCAACGTCTTACATTCACAGAGCTTTCTCTACTTGCTTTTCTTCCTTTGGTGTTTGGATTGTTCAATAATTCTTTTGCATAGTGTTTTCCTGGTGTTTTTATTTATTTTGTTTATTTTGGGTTATTTACAGTATCCAACTTAAGTCTAAAAGTTGTAGGGATAAAATCGTGAAAACACAGGCAAAACCGGGTATTTCAGTTAGCAATAAATAAGTCAAAATTAGAAGGTGCTTTATATTCCGTAGCCGTCACAAAGAATAAGTATGTTCAGTGGAGAATTATCAGAAATAGGTTGAGTAGTTTTTGATATTATTACATACACACACACACACACACACACACACACACACACACACACACACACACACACACACACACACACACACACATACACACACCATTTATAATATTAGTACAAATGTCTCAAAATGTTTGTTCCCAGGTAAGTAGTACATCTGGGACCTCCTCTACCTTCCTGATGTGCCATTTGAGTGTTCTCTGTACCAACGAGTGTGAAACTTGCAACACTGACTGTAGGAAAGGATTCTCTCTCTGTCTCTTTCCCTCAAAGAGGAGCAGTTGGGTCAATGTTGCACCGAGTGTATGGTGTTACTATGACGACGGCAATGGGAGTGTGTACTACTGTCGTACTACGACACACTGCTGCCAACTTGCCCGCAGTACCAAGAGACGGATCATTGATTCCAGGAAGGCGGCGCCAGGGCTGTACCCCCTCCAGGAAATAAACCAAAAGGAAGTTTCAAAAATAAGGTAAAGTTGGTGCAAAAAAGTCTCAAGTGGCTCCCCTACGTGATCCATTTTAGCTCCATAACGATAACCGCCTCTGAAAAGTGGATAGACTTTGGGCATTTCCTGTATCCTGTACCGGTTCGCATTTTGAGCACACTGTTAAACAGTGTCTTGTAAACACGCTGATGCACTTATTTTCTATATATTAAGAAATTAGTGGGAACGTTTCATTAAAAACTAAATGCTTAACTTCTCTTGAATTTAAAATAATGCACATGTGAAATTTGCCAAAAATATGAAAATGTTCGATTTTATAGTTTGCATTTGTATTATATTTTTATTCTGAACTTTCACGATAAAAAGTGGTTTTTAAAATCAGAAATTTAAAAGCATAAATTGATATTTAACCGGTCCTTCACATTCAGGTAAAGCACCGCATTGAACTTTAAACTGCATTTTTCTTAATTCCTTCAGTATTATTATTATTATTATTATTATTATTATTATTATTATTATTATTATTATTATTATTATTATTATTATTATTATTATTATTATTATTATTATTATTATTATTATTATTATTATTATTATTATTATTATTATTATTATTATTATTATTATTATTATTATTATTATTATTATTATTATTATTATTATTATTATTATTATTATTATTATTATTATTATTATTATTATTATTATTATTATTATTATTATTATTATTATTATTATTATTATTATTATTATTATTATTATTATTATTATTATTATTATTATTATTATTATTATTATTATTATTATTATTATTATTATTATTATTATTATTATTATTATTATTATTATTATTATTATTATTATTATTATTATTATTATTATTATTATTATTATTATTATTATTATTATTATTATTATTATTATTATTATTATTATTATTATTATTATTATTATTATTATTATTATTACTATTATTATTATTATTATTATTATTATTATTATTATTATTATTATTATTATTATTATTACTACTACTACTACTACTACTACTACTACTACTACTACTACTCTGATTAACCTTCCTATGCAGAGGGTGGTCGTGCCGTGGCCGAGTGATTAGACCACTCGCCTCTCACAAAAGTGGCCCGGGTTCGATCCTAGGTGACCGTATGTGGGATTTGTAGAGAACAAGGTGGCGTAGGGACGGGTTTTCTCCGGGTTCTCCGTGTTCCCCCGCCATCTCATTCCACCTGTGCTCCATGTTCATTCCATGTATCATCAATGTCACCATCTGCGGTGCCATTTTGTAGTAGAATAGTAGTATGAGTTATAATTAGGGCAGTAGTATGAATTACAATTAGTAGAATGCGGAAAGGTTATCCCAGGGTAATATCGGTAACATTGTGCAATTGAAAATAATTATAGAATAATGAGATATTTGTAATTGAAATATAATAATATGTGAGCAATAGGTTTTAAGCAGAAGTATTCTAAAGAACCTGGGCGGAGGAACAGCTAGTTGAACTCTGACACTGGTATGTGTGTCTGGAAGTTCACTTTTAACCTCAGGAGAGATAACAAGGAAGGGTGGAACGTTCTAGAAGCGACATAACAGTTTCTTATGGTTGTGTGGAATATTGAACCCTAATGTGTACTTTACCCACAGACTGTTCTAGAACAATGTAGGCAGAGTATATTATAAACGCCAGTCACCAAGGAGGTGATGTCTTTTGACCCGCCATTGTCAATGAGTTCACGTCGGATGGTGTATCCTCTGCCCATATTCCTTGAAGCTTGTTCCATACTGTATATAAATAAATCCTTGAACACCATTTTTTGTGTGATTTCGACTGGAATATCCAGGAAACCTCACCTACTTGCTCCCACTCGGCACCCAACTAGATAATCCCATCCCTACAGCCTCAACTACAGCCAGGTGTCAGGTGCGAGAAGGATACGACAGCCATATGTAGTAAATGCTGGCGTTACACACTGCCAAAAAATACGTATAGGGAACCTACATCCCAGAGGACTTACAAGTGGGTGCCTGTCCAGGAGCAGACAAACTCTGCTTCAGAGGGAGTAGCCAGAATGGGCGATCAGCCCGAAATCTGGTAGGAGAGTGAGGAACGAGGTGATATAAAATGAGGGGGAAATGGCTGAAAGGAAAGGTGGTGCTGGAGTAGTTGGTGGAATGAATGGCGAGGGAAATTAGAGAACCCGGGGAAACCCGTCCAGACGCCGCTTTGTCCACAAAAACCACATACGGTGCCCTGAGATGGAACCCGGACTGTCTTGGAGAGGTAGAGCTGTCTCAGCCACTCGGCCACGGCACCGCCCATTGAGTCTTTTCTAAATGTTCCTTGGACCACTTTGGAACTCATTAACTTGAAGGTTTCAGAAGAGCTTTAGAAATTAAAAATTTAAAATTGGTTGTGAAATTCCTAAAATTATTTAACTGTTCAGTTGAGATTATCTATTTTTCATAACTCACATTGAATAAGTTGAACAATTCAACAACATGCATTTCTCTTACACTCATTAAGTAATTAAAATTAAGTAATGACTGCACAACAATTCTTTTAAGTTTGTGTACTAAGCTCAAATTAAAAATTTGGCAGTGATAGGGCAAACCGTAGGATCCAAAGAACATTGCATATTCCTTTATATAAATTGAGAATTCCAGAGCTCAGACATTTTCTTACGAAATACACAAATTTTGAAACACCAGAACAATCAATACTAAGAAAATTATATGTGCCTGCCTGTTAGGAAGACATTCTAAGAAATATCAGAGCAGAAGGTGGGAATTGACGAATCGCCAGACTGTGGCGGTAGGTGTGCTAGAAAGTGATGAAATAGTTTCCAAGCAGTGTTTTCTGTTAACATACCAGCATCAAATCATGTAATAGTGGCTCGATTATTCAATGAATCTCTTGAGTTGTTATGGCCAAATGGAGTGAAATTTTTTAGTGTTTTAGTGTAATGTGAAATTAATAAAATTGTTTTATAGGTTAATTTCTATTAAAATTTAAATTAAGCTAATTTAAGTTATTGTAGAATTAATTGATTACATTATTTTTACTATAGTGTACTTGTTACGGATGCTGCTGCATATAGCCGAAGGCCTTTGTGTAAACTTCCCACACATGATATACATGGTTAAGCAGAGTATCTTAGCTGACAGTACATTGTATCTAAAGTGGACAAATTGATCTCAAATGGTGAAAAATTGTTTGCGTAAGCGCCAACAATAACTGATTTGTTCAGAGCCAAAAATCCAAATCTTGCACTTCCACCTAGACCCACAGTTAATCGGTGGGGGATAAGGATGGAAGCAGCAGTATATTATGCAAACAATTTTGAACATTTTAAACGAGTAATCGATGAACTATATAAGAACGCGCTCCTTCAGTTGAAATTCTTCGGAACCTAATCAACGACAGTACACCAAAAACGGAATTGTCTTACATATCTACTACTAATTGGAGATTTTGGTTTTACTCTATCAAACAATTGGATATATCAACCAGCAGGTTAACTGGGATAGTTAATGAAGTGCATGACTTGAGAAAAATTTATTCATTCAAAGGTCCAAAAGTTGAAGCTATTAAACAGAAATTCAAAAGTGTATTCGAAAAACCTGTAGATTTCATACTATGTGTAACATTGTCAAGGGTTTTGAAGGGAAAGTAGACGTTGACGAAATTGAAAATGGGTGTGCCAGTGACATTCGTTTGATGAAATATGCAAAATTATCTTCATGGGATGTTGAAAGATCTTTCTCCTGGTATCGTGTATTGTTTCGAGACAACCGAAATGGGTTTGTGATAGAAAACTTGCAGAAAGTTTTTGTGGTGCACTGCAACTGTAAGTTATTCCAATCCACCACTGCGTAAGTATGATTGGCGAGTGATATGTTTAACATTAGTATTTACATTTTCATAATATTACAACAAATATTTTTGCATTTTGAAGCATATTTTTATATTTTGCTAGTGAAGAATAAGTTTTTTTTAACACATAAAAATTCGTTGCCTAATTATAATCACATATAACTGGATGTTCATCATTTCCTGGATGTCCGGTCTTTGTGTGCCTTTGGAAATGCCAGTTGCTTGTTCTCAGAATCTTTTAGCCAGCTCATCGCCCGGTTTCCTTATTTGAATCCGTCACACAACGTTGCTCATAGCCTGGTCGGCTGTTTTAGACTGCTGTTTCCTCAGAAAATTAAAGCGGAAAGGAATTTGTTTATAATGTTAGTCATCGCAAAGACAATAGCATGAGTCATTTTGTAGCGCACGATGAAGCGAACCGTAGTATCGTGTACATTGCCTGCTATTTTTGAGGCACTGTGGGCGTTGAGCAAATTTTAGGAACATTTTCGTGATATACCAACACAATTACAAAAATAATGCCATCTTCCTAGTTAGGTACACTGAGGCTACTTGCACGAACTTGGAATAAACCTGTGTTAGACGTCATTCCATTGTTAGGTGTTAAATTGTGTTGCACGACACTCGAATAGAACCTATCAAGAGAACAATAATGGAGTAACTTATTCCGTGGTTGATGTGGGGTTAAGCCGTCATTCCGGCAATAGAGTATAAAAAATCAAAATGGCTGCTTGGGCATTGGACACAATTTTATTCGGTAAAAACCATGAATTTTTTATAATATACTTTGCGAACCAAAGAGCTTAAGAGAACACCTCGCAGAGGTGATCCGTTAAATGAACAAGACGACATGAGATTCAAGTTGAGAAAATACACCGAGCTTAGATAATTGTATAGTTATATGACAAGCAGATAAGTAAACAATGAGATATTAAGTTGTGATTTGAAACAGAATAACAAACAGAACACAGAACACTGCACAGTTTTATGAGACAGTGCAGTTAAATACCAGGTACTAGATACCCAACATACAATTTAGGAATTCATCATTATGATGAGCAGCGATATAAGGATTAAGGTGTGTTATTGTGGACAAGAAATAAAATAGTAATGAGTCAAATATCAGCGCGAGACATAACTTTACACAAATGTGAGGTTACATTATCTTTGTTTTCTTCTACAAAAATCCTTCAGCGTCGCCCATTAATCAGATGCTTCTTCTACGAATCAACTTCTACCGAAGCTCGTCAGGGTTATGTCGGCAGTAGTTTGAGCATTCAATGAATCACAAGAAATCACAGCATTTGTGTTTGTATTTCCTACCATGTGCTTGCTTTTAGTTTTGTGTAACATACCTTCTTAGACAGTTTGCACCCGAACACGCTTGGAAGAATTCGTAATGATTTCACAGCAAAGCCAATAAGAAATGACAAAACACGTAAAAACAATGCAAATCGGGCGAGATGGTCCTGCGGTAACGTGTGAGGCTTGTATTCGCAGATACTGGGCGATTCTGGTCAGGCCGGGCACTTTAACCGTGAATTTATTCGTGATTTCCCCCGCTCGGTAGGCGAATGCTGGGTTGTGGGACCAGACAGTAGTAGTTGGTGTGTTGGGACAGGACGGCGCATGGCGGGACTCCTGGGGTTCTGTTACTTCCTAGAGGAGCTGTCTCATCTGCAAGTGGCTAGGCTAGCCAGCGTTAGTACACGTATATGTGTCACATTGAAATTTTTAGGGACTGCGGCCGCCATTCCACTCATTCATTCATCATTCATCATTCGGCAACGAATGAGCTCGCATCGTCGTCGCCTCGACTCTACTCGACTGGACCACTGGGAGAACGGAAGAGCCAACTGCGTGACCTCTCGCCAGGGAGAAGCCTTGTCGCACCGTGCCAACTTATCAAAGAGCATTTGCCAGGCGGGCGTCTACAGTCCGTCGAGGAGTGTCCTATAAGAGATCTGGCAAGCAGATTTTAGGGCACTCCAAACTGAAGGAGAAGAAGACACCACCGAGGCAGCTTTCCCGGAGCTGCCCCAACCCGAGACAGGCAGTGGGCATTCGCCCTCTACTCGCCAGTCTCCTGGAAGAGGCTCGTAGAGCCCTACCACCTACCAGCCAGGCCGGAGGAGACTCGACTGACAAAAACAGACTGACGCTACCGCAGCCCCACAAGGTTGTAGCCAAGGGTGCGGACTCAGGTCTGGACCCGGGGTTCGTTGGAACCCCAATAGGCGCGCCGCAAGGCGTCTGGCCCTCTGTGGGGAGCCGAATGGCACCTGCACCGACCAGGACTGACCTTCCCAGTACCAGCAATCAGGTAAGACCTGACATGGTTTCGTCTCCCTCGACACCCTCAACCTCGAACCCCTCACCCGGTCCCCGAGTGAGTATCGCCAAGGCGAAAGCCAAGGCACTCACTAGGGCCAAGACTAGGCCGAAGGTTAAAAAGGGGTTTGCAACCTCAGTCCTAAATGCGGTGCGTGCTCCCACACACCGCATTCCTACCGAAGCACCAAACCCGACATCTATCCCTGTACCACTTAAACGCCTCATACAAGCAAAGAATGCTGTCAGACGGCTATGGCAGAGATTCCGACATCCTAGGATAGGAGTAATACACCAGAGGTTCAAATCCCTGGTGAGACGACTCCTAAGAAAACACAGGCAAGCAGCTTGGGAAAACACGTTGCGTCACGTAAACCTCCAGGAGAGGAAACCGTGGCGCATCGTCCGAGGCTTGCGGAAAGATAAATCTGTACACCAGCACCCTGTGCATAGCCCTCGGGGAAGACTTGTGTTCGAACCGAGGGAAAAAGCTGAGGCACTAGCAGACTATCTGGAAACTCAATTCCAGCCCAGGGAAGATCCACAGAACGATGACCATACTGACCTCGTGGAACAGGCGGTACAAGACTTCCTAGAAGTCGGACCGGCGGGCCACGAGGTGTTCCACATCCCGATAGTTACCCCTCGCGAGGTAACTAACACCATAAAATCCCTAAGAGCCCGAAAATCCCCTGGACAGGACCGTGTAACAGCGGAAATGCTCCAGCACCTTCCCCCTAGAGCCGTGATGCACTTGACCCGGATTTACAACGCATGCCTCAGCATGCGTCATTTTCCAGCTGTCTGGAAACAGGCGCGTGTGGTATGCGTGTTGAAGTCGGGCAAAAATCCGGTCTTTCCATCTAGTTACCGGTCCATCAGCCTCCTACCAGTTATCTCGAAAGTATTCGAGAAACTGTTCCTGTCCCGCCTTGGACCCCTATTGGAGGAAAAAGGTCTCCTTCCTGAACATCAGTTTGGTTTCCGTTCTGGCCACTCCACGACTGAGCAACTACTGCGTGTAGCCGAAAAAGCTTCCCTGGCTTACCAGGATAGGGCTAAAACGGTGGCAGTGTTGCTTGACGTGGAAATGGCATTTTCTACCACCTGGCATGAGGGGCTTGTCTACAAACTCATACAGCACGAAATCTCCCCTCCATACATTTACTTGGTGGCTAGTTTCCTACAGGAACGTAGCTTCCGGGTGAGGCTGGAGGGATCATTTTCTAGAGAGAGGCCCATTGGCGCAGGAGTCCCCGAGGGCAGTGTACTGTCACCGGCGCTCTTTGCAGCTTACATGGCCGATCTCCCCACGCACCCAAACACACTCATCTGTCAGTATGCGGACGATCTTATGATCTTCGCTACAAACAAGAATCCGCGCTACAGTTACCAACAAGTGCAAGCCCACCTCTTTGCCATCAGTAGATGGTGCGAGAACTGGCGTATGTCGATAAATCCGGAGAAAAGCTCTGCGATTCTCCTGGCGAATACGAAAGCCAACCGGCTCCCGCGAGACCTTGGGCTTCGGCGCCGTCGGATCCCCTGGGTCACTACGGCAAAGTATCTCGGAGTCACGCTGGACCGGCGGCTGACGTATAGACATCACGTCAGGGGCAAAGTACTACAAAGCCATGCTGCTCTCCGGCAGCTATACCCCATATTCAGATCCCAAACCATGCCCTTACGCCTGAAGCTCCAGTTGTATCGAGCGATCATCCCGCCTCTGGTCCTGTACGGATGCGAGATCTGGGGAGTGGTGGCAAAGTCCACCTTCATCAGACTCCAGACGCTGCAGAACCGGGCATTAGGGATGATCTATGACACCGGCTGGAGATTTCCTGCCCATATCCTTCATGAACACTCCGGTATCCCGTACATTGTTGACGTGATTAAAACCCGCGCTCGCACAATGTACAACAAACTCCAGAACCACCCTAACCCTCTGGTGAATACTCTGGGTCAATACGACCAGAGAGAGCCACGCCGACTACCATCAAAGAGACTACCAAAGGACATCCTAAGCCCGGCGGTTTAACTCTGAAGATGGGAAAGGCGAAAGTACAATCTGTATCCAAAACAGAGAAAACACCTGTTTCAGTTCACCTCTCAGTGAGTGACTGACGGCCAGACCCTTGGAGGGGATTAGCGCGTCACCTGACTGGCCGGAAACGACCAATCAGAAACCGCGCAGAGCCCGCTCGCGGACCGATCCCTTCCAACCATCCCTCCTGCCCCTATAAAAACCCCTGTTTCCATTAATCATTTCCCCCCGGGTTCCCGGCCCGTTCCTCGTTCGCTTCGACTCGAGTGAAGGTCGCCATCGCCGGATATGGGAAGAAGAAAGCTACGCAGGAAATCGCCGCCAACGCCGGGCTCTGGAAGCACATCGGACCCGGAACCCAAAAACATCACCAGCGCCGAGACAACCAGCGCAACAACCACCGCCGAGACAACCAACACAGTCGCCGTAGCTGAGGCCACCGCCGCGCCGAGCGCCACTAGCGCTGACACCACATCACCGCAGTTAGAGAGGCAGCCAGTCGAGCGGCCACTGCCACTCAGGCAGGAGGCTAGCTCGCCGGGAGAGGCAGCTGTGCCAATCCCGGAATTGCCGGCTCCACCACCGCCGTCCACGGAACATCTCCCGGCCAACACACCGCCGCCTGCACACACCGGTCCCCCCTCGGGGGCCAGTGTTATTATCCGAGGAGTTCCTCGCGACTTCCCAGCGAGGCATCTACTGAGCGCAGCACAACATGAGTGGCCATCAGCATTGAGGGCCACCCGAATCGTCACCTCCCGAGGACCAACGCACTTGATGAGGATCATCATCGCCGACTCAGCAGACCGAGAAGCTGCCATAAGGACGGGCTTGCCATTACTTGGGAGGCGCCTGCCTGCTGAGCCCGCCAGGACTACACGACAAGTGCCCTGCCGCAGATGCTGCAGATTTGGGCACGACGCCACCACGTGCAGCGCCGCACCAAGGTGTCATTACTGTGGGGCCTACGGCCTCACTAGTGAGTGCACCAGCCACGATCTCCGCCGTCGTCGCCGGTACTGCGCTACCTGCAATGGCATAGGCCATTTCACGGGGCAAGCGCAGTGCCCCTACTACCCACGGGCCCAGGCCCCACAACCTGCACCTGCCACCGCAGCCACACAGCCACACCGCCGACCAGCTCTAACCAACGCAGAAGCATCAACAACGCAACAGACCAGACCAACCTACGCCACTATCACCACCACAACGCCACTGCCCAGGAACGAGGCCGAAGACATCCGCCAGGAGATCCAAAGCCTCCACAAACGACTGGAAAAGCTTGAGGACTCAGTACTTCAATTAACAGCCGCGGTGACAACAATCGCCAACTCCACGGCCTCCGTGAAGACACAAGTTGAAACCGCCTTAACTACTGGACGTGAACTTCACAACACAACAACAACCAGACTCACAGCACTACAACAAGACATACAGAAACTCGGCAAGAACATCAACACACTACGTCGGACTCACCGCAAACAGCTTACACCAATCACACGACAACTGCTAGTTCACACCACCGGCTTCAATGCTGCTGCTAAACTACTAGAGGAATTACGCAGTGCAACAATAGAACTGGACAACACTGAAATACTGGCATCAATTCAACGCAAGCTCCACAGAATAGAGAACAAACCGTCGACCACTACACATAACCGTCGACCACTACACATGAAGCATGTACGCAGACCTCACTACCTCCACTTCCACTCACCAGAGAGCAGCACCGCGAGCAACAAACTCACCAGCCAGCCACAAACGCTGCAACCCATTATCACCACACTGACACTCTTCAACCACGTAAACTGACACCAGAGCAAATTTCACTCGTCCAGAGGAGAGGCTACTTCAGCCACACAGGACATCCATGTGTCAACAAGTGCCGGACCATGCTCTGTAGCGGCACCGGACTAACACATGCGGACATCCTGCCCTATATCAGCGGCCCCTCGAAGCCACCAACACAGTCTTCCCAAGGAAACACAAAAATGAACACCCAACTCAAATAAAGAACTTCACCTTTAACTCCCCCTCAACACTCTCTCTTACTTCTCTTACCCACCTTCACCTTTAACCCCACGGTCATGGCCAGTGCCTCGTGTAATGGCCATGTCCTGGACCCCACCTTTTCGCGCTCCCGGTATGTGCGGCAGCTTGTATCCTAACATATACTAACGGAGGTGCTGACGCGGTACTCCAACAACCCTTAATTTGAATCCTACCAACTTCTCACCCATGAACATTAATTAAAAAAAAAAAAATAAAAATAAAAAATAAAAAATAAAAAAAAAAAAAAAAAAAATCATTTCCCAGTGTAACACACATCCCTGTAGCAACACCATCGAAACCATCGCGCAGGTTAAGCCGTATAACGGCTAGGTACTGCGGACATGACACTCGAACGGGGCAAATAAAATTGCACCCGCTCGACTCGAACTGCCTCTGGAGCCTCTAGGAACTGCGTCCTTGGTAGTGCACATCGTCGTCCGTATCTGGTGGCCCTACGAGTCTCCCATTCATCCTTTCCTCCCAGTGGTCACTTGGAAGCACCTAAGTGCAGTGCTATGCTCCAGTTATCCGTCTGCCTACTAACTTCTAACTAAAGCTATGCAGAATGCTAGACAAATTTCAAGAGATGAAAGTATCAAACCAGCCGTGATTACATCTCGTATTAAGCTGGCTGTGAATAATTAGCAATATAGGCAACATTAACTTTAAATGTGATAACATATCTAAGGAATAGCATTGTATCATAGAACTCGTCGCCTCATTTGGAGTCTAGGCAGCGTATTCTGAGTTAAGCTATTCCAAGAGTAATTACAAACGGCCTCAAGTCAAACTGTGCTAAAATGATGCAATAAAACAAAATTAATCACTTAATCATTTCTAATAGAAAAGCTATTTCAATGAAATTAAATCGGCCGATTGACAGATATGAAGAGCGGGATCCTCTATGAGCATTTTATGCTGATGTCTCCACTGTAATACAGACAAGACTGATGTGCCAATCGTCACACCTTTTGTTTATCAAGTACATTTTTATTCACCCGATGTCTGATACAGGATGTTTACAGCTATTCCTGTCATTTTCAATATTTCGTAAAATGCCCTCCAGAGGCTTAATGAGCAAAATATACTTTCCACGCAACACCTTCACTCTTCTTAATATATTAATTTGCTTTTAAGGAGGCAAACTGCGTTGTAATACACAGCATTTACCCAATAATCCTTTTTCAGGGACCTTCTCATAGGATGTTCATAACGTCCTTTTATCACACCTATACAGGTGAGTAAAAATTGTCACCACTCAAATGGTAGGGTTCTACTGTTTATCAAATCTGTTGAATAATTGACTTGCGATTCTCAAGCGCATCGCCGACATACTCAACACGGAAAACAGGAATGAACCTTAGCATTTCAAGTCCACACATACATACATACATACATACATACATACATACATACATACATACATACATACATACATACATACATACATACATACATACATACATACATACATACATACATACATACATACATACATACATACATACATACATACATACATACATACATACATACATACATACATACATACATACATACATACATACATACATACATACATACATACATACATACATACATACATACATACATACATACATACATACATACATACATACATACATACATACATACATACATACATACATACATACATACATACATACATACATACATACATACATACATACATACATACATACATACATACATACATACATACATACATACATACATACATACATACATACATACATACATACATACATACATACATACATACATACATACATACATACATACATACATACATACATACATACATACATACATACATACATACATACATACATACATACATACATACATACATACATACATACATACATACATACATACATACATACATACATACATACATACATACATACATACATACATACATACATACATACATACATACATACATACATACATACATACATACATACATACATACATACATACATACATACATACATACATACATACATACATACATACATACATACATACATACATACATACATACATACATACATACATACATACATACATACATACATACATACATACATACATACATACATACATACATACATACATACATACATACATACATACATACATACATACATACATACATACATACATACATACATACATACATACATACATACATACATACATACATACATACATACATACATACATACATACATACATACATACATACATACATACATACATACATACATACATACATACATACATACATACATACATACATACATACATACATACATACATACATACATACATACATACATACATACATACATACATACATACATACATACATACATACATACATACATACATACATACATACATACATACATACATACATACATACATACATACATACATACATACATACATACATACATACATACATACATACATACATACATACATACATACATACATACATACATACATACATACATACATACATACATACATACATACATACATACATACATACATACATACATACATACATACATACATACATACATACATACATACATACATACATACATACATACATACATACATACATACATACATACATACATACATACATACATACATACATACATACATACATACATACATACATACATACATACATACATACATACATACATACATACATACATACATACATACATACATACATACATACATACATACATACATACATACATACATACATACATACATACATACATACATACATACATACATACATACATACATACATACATACATACATACATACATACATACATACATACATACATACATACATACATACATACATACATACATACATACATACATACATACATACATACATACATACATACATACATACATACATACATACATACATACATACATACATACATACATACATACATACATACATACATACATACATACATACATACATACATACATACATACATACATACATACATACATACATACATACATACATACATACATACATACATACATACATACATACATACATACATACATACATACATACATACATACATACATACATACATACATACATACATACATACATACATACATACATACATACATACATACATACATACATACATACATACATACATACATACATACATACATACATACATACATACATACATACATACATACATACATACATACATACATACATACATACATACATACATACATACATACATACATACATACATACATACATACATACATACATACATACATACATACATACATACATACATACATACATACATACATACATACATACATACATACATACATACATACATACATACATACATACATACATACATACATACATACATACATACATACATACATACATACATACATACATACATACATACATACATACATACATACATACATACATACATACATACATACATACATACATACATACATACATACATACATACATACATACATACATACATACATACATACATACATACATACATACATACATACATACATACATACATACATACATACATACATACATACATACATACATACATACATACATACATACATACATACATACATACATACATACATACATACATACATACATACATACATACATACATACATACATACATACATACATACATACATACATACATACATACATACATACATACATACATACATACATACATACATACATACATACATACATACATACATACATACATACATACATACATACATACATACATACATACATACATACATACATACATACATACATACATACATACATACATACATACATACATACATACATACATACATACATACATACATACATACATACATACATACATACATACATACATACATACATACATACATACATACATACATACATACATACATACATACATACATACATACATACATACATACATACATACATACATACATACATACATACATACATACATACATACATACATACATACATACATACATACATACATACATACATACATACATACATACATACATACATACATACATACATACATACATACATACATACATACATACATACATACATACATACATACATACATACATACATACATACATACATACATACATACATACATACATACATACATACATACATACATACATACATACATACATACATACATACATACATACATACATACATACATACATACATACATACATACATACATACATACATACATACATACATACATACATACATACATACATACATACATACATACATACATACATACATACATACATACATACATACATACATACATACATACATACATACATACATACATACATACATACATACATACATACATACATACATACATACATACATACATACATACATACATACATACATACATACATACATACATACATACATACATACATACATACATACATACATACATACATACATACATACATACATACATACATACATACATACATACATACATACATACATACATACATACATACATACATACATACATACATACATACATACATACATACATACATACATACATACATACATACATACATACATACATACATACATACATACATACATACATACATACATACATACATACATACATACATACATACATACATACATACATACATACATACATACATACATACATACATACATACATACATACATACATACATACATACATACATACATACATACATACATACATACATACATACATACATACATACATACATACATACATACATACATACATACATACATACATACATACATACATACATACATACATACATACATACATACATACATACATACATACATACATACATACATACATACATACATACATACATACATACATACATACATACATACATACATACATACATACATACATACATACATACATACATACATACATACATACATACATACATACATACATACATACATACATACATACATACATACATACATACATACATACATACATACATACATACATACATACATACATACATACATACATACATACATACATACATACATACATACATACATACATACATACATACATACATACATACATACATACATACATACATACATACATACATACATACATACATACATACATACATACATACATACATACATACATACATACATACATACATACATACATACATACATACATACATACATACATACATACATACATACATACATACATACATACATACATACATACATACATACATACATACATACATACATACATACATACATACATACATACATACATACATACATACATACATACATACATACATACATACATACATACATACATACATACATACATACATACATACATACATACATACATACATACATACATACATACATACATACATACATACATACATACATACATACATACATACATACATACATACATACATACATACATACATACATACATACATACATACATACATACATACATACATACATACATACATACATACATACATACATACATACATACATACATACATACATACATACATACATACATACATACATACATACATACATACATACATACATACATACATACATACATACATACATACATACATACATACATACATACATACATACATACATACATACATACATACATACATACATACATACATACATACATACATACATACATACATACATACATACATACATACATACATACATACATACATACATACATACATACATACATACATACATACATACATACATACATACATACATACATACATACATACATACATACATACATACATACATACTGGATAGGACTTGCCCAACTTTAATTGCTGCCATTGAGAAACGCAAGCAGAACATCAATTATTGATATGGCTGTTAATTACAAGAAATTTTTAAATAGAAGTGTCTCACTAAACAGCGCACAAGTCAACTTACAGCACTCCAAGGCAGCAACTAACATTATGTGTCAACTTATAATCGAAAAATCATTAGATATTTTCTTTATTCAAGAACCATATCTCTACCAGAACAAGATAGTTGGAATATCAAAACATTATAGATTATATTCTTCCGGATGCGGTAGAAAGCGAGCTGCAATTGTTATAAACAACAAGCAAATTGAGGCTCTCCAAATAAATCAACTGTCTCATGAAGATACAATAGTAATTGAATTTACATTCGGCGAACTGAAGTTTATAGCCGCCAGCATATACCTAGACATTACAAATGACATAAACAGAGATCTTTTACAAATTCAGGAAATAATTCTTTTCGCCAAGGGTAAGGGATTGCTGCTAGCCATGGATAGCAATGCAAGATCAAAATTATGGAATGATAAAGTAACAAATAATAGAGGAAAAGCAATTGAAGAATTCGTTATATTAAACAATCTCCATATAATGAATAACAATGTTACAAATACTACATTTGAGTCAAACACAGGAGCGAGCAATATTGATTTAACCATCAGTAATGACAATTTTCTGAAAAGACTCAATAATTGGACTTGTAGTACTGAAGAAACCTGCTCAGATCACAGCTTAATAACTTATGAAATAGGGCAATGCAAGAGTAAATTAGAATTCAGTTACCAGGGCATCAAATACATAGTCACAAAGAAAGGCTTAGAAAACTTTCAAAAACATTTCAAACAAGTTTTGAAAGAATATTTTGAATTAGAAGATGCTGACTTTCACCAACTGGATCAGGACATGGAACGTCAGGTATTAGAGCAGCCAGATGTTGAAGAGAGTATAAGGAAGTTCCAAGACATTCTCACTGCAGCCTGCAAAAGATCCTTCAAGACCCGTACGCAAAACACTAAAGTTCTCAGCAACAAAACAGTTCCATGGTGGACCACAGAACTTACAATTTTGAGGAAAAAGTCAAATGCGCAGAGGAGAAGATACCAGCGGACAACTAATGAACTGCGAATGCAACGAAAGCTACAATACCACGAAACAAAAACTATGTACCAAAGAACTATCCGACGAGAGAAAATAAAGTCCTGGAAGGAGTTTTGCACCATAACTACGAACTCAAACCCATGGAACGCCGTATACCAACTGGCATCTGGCAAAATTCGGAAAAACCACATCCTTTCAACCCTTAAGAAATCAGATGGCACATATACCATTGACACATTTGACACAGTGAATTACATAATGGATCACTTTGTTCCAACTGATGAGGAAGGAAATGACAATGTGCAACATAGGGAAATAAGGAGTAATATACTACAACCCCCAACCACAGAGGATGACAGACCATTCACTATCAATGAAATCAGAGACGTTATAGAAAACATGAACAGCCAAAAAGCCCCAGGAGATGATGGTATAACTAGCAATATACTCAATCTAGCATTTGATTCAACGCCACTGTATATAAAAGCATTATATAACAAATGTCTAGAAGGAGGAAACTTTCCAAAAGTCTGGAAAACAGCTAAAATAATACCTATTATAAAGCCTGGTAAAGAAAGTACTGAAGAAGTCACCAAATACAGACCAATAAGTCTATTGAAGGTTGCTGCCAAAGTACTAGAGAAACTTTTTATAAACCGAATTATGTACTATTTATATTCAAATGGTAAATTAAGTAAAAATCAATACGGTTTCACACCACAAACAAGTACACTAGATGCAATCATGTCGGCCAAGGATTTCATTGAAGAAAGTTTACAAAACAACAGCAGTGTAGCGGCAATCAGCTTAGACGTTAAAGGGGCATTTGATAGCGCCTGGTGGCCAGGTATACTCAATGCCTTAAAGAACTTCCAATGTCCGAAGAATTTGTACAGGTTAACACAAAGCTACTTAAGTGAGAGACGATGCACACTCACAACAAACAGTATCTCGGTAGAAAGGAAAGCAACTAAGGGATGCCCACAGGGATCCTGCTGTGGGCCTGGGCTATGGAACATCTATTATGACTCCTTACTGAAACTAAACTTCAAACCATGTACTAAACTTATCGTCTTTGCCGATGATGTTCTCGTTCTTATCAAAGGAAAAAGCACATTGGAATTAGAGAATCAAGCAAATATAGAAATCCAAAAAATTACAACATGGGCCGCAACAAACAAGATAACATTCAATAGAAGCAAAAGTCAAGTAATGCTAATATCTCGAAGGAAACCAAAAACTAAACAACGATTAAGCGTATACCTTGACAATGGCAAAATAGAACAGACAGAGACTATAAAATATCTAGGAATAATAGTAGACAACAGATTCAGATTCCGTCAGCACATTGATCATATAGTGGAAAAGTCAAAGAAACTAATATATGCATTAGGAAAATCGGCAAAAATCAACTGGGGACTGCGTTCTGAAGTAATGAGCATAATCTACAAAGGAGCAATCTTGCCACTGATCTCCTATGGAGTGCCTGTTTGGATAGATGCTTTAAAAACACAATATAATGCCCAGAAAATAAGACAGGTACAAAGATTAGTAAATATTAAAATTACAAAAGCATTCAGGACCACTTCACACGAAGCCCTATGTACTCTGGCCGGAACAACTCCAATCATCATTAAACTAACGGAAATAGCCAATTACCACAATATTATAAGGGGAAGAGCAAAAACAACAGCCCAACTTGACATCCCAATAAGCTACGAAAGATGGCCCCATCCTGCTGATAATATAATCATTGAACAAAAGAACGAAACAGAGGCATATGCAATTCAAATATACACCGATGGTAGCAAAACTCACACCGGTGTAGGATCTGGAGTTGTTATAATCTATCTAGATCAATCAATACAAAAATATCATTTTAAATTACACAACAGGTGCTCCAACAACCAAGCGGAACAAATCGCTATATTACAAGCTCTTAAAATTCTTAATGCCATAGAAATTAAAGATAAATCTGCAGCAGTGCACACTGATAGCCAGATAACATTAGATCTTCTACGGAATAACCGAAAACATTATCCTCTGATAGAGGAAATAAGAATCAACCTATCAATCCTAAAATCCAAAGAATGGAAGATAAACTTTACATGGGTTAAAGGGCATATAAGAATTCAAGGAAATGAGCTTGCTGATACACTAGCTAAAGAAGCAGCAAACAACACAGCTACAGCAATAGTGTACGATTTAAAGCCCATTAGCACCATGAAAAGTGAACTGAAACAAGGGAGTCTGAAACGATGGGAAAACGAGTGGAAAACCACACAAAATGCTGCACTTACAAAGACCTATTTCCCCAGCGTTGAAAAAAGACTAAAAATGAATTTTAAGCTTACTCACAACTTCACAGCAGTAACTACCTGTCATGGGAAGTTTGGTGAATACTTCCATCGATTCAAATTAACGAATGATCCAACATGTGTGTGTAAAAAGGAAACACAAACGGTGCACCACATCCTATGGGAGTGTGAACTACTTAACCGTGAAAGAAACGATTTCAAGAAAGCCGTGACACTTAAAGGTGCGAAGTGGCCTATCACAAATCAAGAATTAGTGGAAAAACATATGAAACTATTCCACAAGTATGTGAACAATATAGACTTTGAACTTTTAAAAATAACTACCATTTCATAATTGTACGAAACCAATCACGATTCTACTGTAATCTCATATGTTCAATTATGTAAAACCATATGCATGTAGTATTACATTTCTGTAATGGAACATGCAGGAATAAAATGTTGTTGTAAAAAACAATACATACATACATACATACATACATACATACATACATACATACATACATACATACATACATACATACATACATACATACATACATACATACATACATACATACATACATACATACATACATACATACATACATACATACATACATACATACATACATACATACATACATACATACATACATACATACATACATACATACATACATACATACATACATACATACATACATACATACATACATACATACATACATACATACATACATACATACATACATACATACATACATACATACATACATACATACATACATACATACATA
>CM060964.1:207061903-207071903 GCA_030765045.1 Tenodera sinensis | reverse complement strand
CAAGCCCGTATTCCTCTATCTTCTTCAAATTAGTCGAGATAAATACTTCCAGAAATTATCTGATTGCTAATTTTCTTGTATATGCAAGGGTAATATAGTAGGTTTTGAGCTATAGTCAAATCTTTTAAAGTTGGCCGCTGTATGAAGGCTTTGAGATTCCGCTCTCTTTGCACTGCCAAGAGATAAAAAGTGAATTAAGACCTTCCATACGAGAAAATTATAAATACAGATAACAAGGAATACCTCCGAAATGGTTAACTCCACAAAAAATGCACTTGGATATAATTTGTGTGTTTTAACGAGATCTACGTTTTCTGTATATTAAGATTTGGTGTATCTCTTACGGTTTACCAGTTATACACAAGTGATCAAGAGTAAACAGGACTACAAAGGCTCTAGCCAGAAAATTCAAAATATACATTTCATTTGCCATAAAGATATCTTAAACATATGGCATTTTAATCAAAATCATTAGAGCCATTTCTGAGAAAATCAGAATTTTCGAAAAATTTTCTATGTAAAGGGTAGTTTAGGGTGAAGGCATTTTCTCCAAAATCTTCGTGTCGCATCCTTGAAAGATGTTAAACTTAAATAGCAACTTTAATTTTGACCGACATTTGGTTTTTGAGTTCTGTTCACAGACGGACAGACAGACAGACACACACACACACATACTCACACAAACATACACACACGCATACACATACGGACCTGTTTCTAAAAGTGCTTTTCTTGGATTCAGGGGGACTCAAAACATATATTTTCGGTGAAATCTCGACATCGAAATTTTGGGTCGAATACAACACTTCGCCTACTTACTTTCGGGCAGTGCTTACAATATTCAAAGGGTTCTCCTAATTCAAAAACGGATGTTGAGCATTGTTTTTAATTTAAGACCTGCGGCTTCTCTTAGAGATGTTTTTAGTATATTTAAAATTTTGACTCTCACATCTATTTTTATGTATAAATCTGCTTTATATTACAAAAAATATCCTGAATCACTTATCTGAAATACAGATGTACACAATTATGACACCAGAAACAAAAGTAATATACATATAGCACATTATAGGACATCTAAATTTACAGTCATCAATATGCTCCATAAGTAACGTCGTAAATAATTTGCCAAAAGAAATAATGTGTATCAAATCTTTAAACAGCTTTAATATCTGTTTAAAGGATTGCCTTATAAACAAATGTTTTTATTCCTTACATGAATTTTATAATTAAGTTGACGTGTCCATCTGTACATTGTATGGCAGTGACAAAATAAACTTATTTACTTACTATACGTAGTACAAGAAGTGAAACAGTACCAACATGATGAGAGTAAAAAATAGAGACCCAGAAACAATAAATAACCTGCTAAGTCAAGTTTAAGGGATAAACAAGAATAAACAAAGGGTAATTGGTAACTAAAATCGTTATAATACATGTTTGGGGCATATTTCATAATTACATTACACTTCATTTGAGCGATAACATACTTTTGACTTACCCTGTACTTTTAAACAATATACAACAGTTGGTTATTTAGCATTCATTTTCGCTCCATAGTAAAGGGGATTAAGAGTGAGCCGTGGGTTGGAGTCCACCCGCATACCCTGCTCTTGGGCAGATCACAAGAATGTTTCTATAAACTGCTAGAAGCTAGACGCAACAAACTGTTACCATTTGTCGGCACATTTTTGAGAAATGAATGGTAAGAGAACAAAACAAATCTTTATGAATTTCCATCCATCTCTTTTCCTTCCATTCAAAGCCATTCATCATATAAAATTATACGCTGTCTATAAAAAGTGAATCTTTTTCCACGTTACGTTAATCAATATAAATTTCTGCTTTATATAGTTTCAATTTAAGCAATGAGACACATTGTTGATGCATATTACGGAAACAATTATAGTTTATACTGCTAGTTGGCTTTTGTTATATTCTGTGTAGAATAAGTTGGCAGCCAGCATGTAGAAAGAGAAAGCAGTACTCACCCTCTCGCTCGCACGCAGTGTTGTGACGATCCTCTCAAGGGAAAGGAGCAAGTGGACTGACTCCACTGCTATAACTAGGCAATACTGAGTGAGAGGTGTCACAGTGAACGAGATTTGACAACAAGAACGATTTTGACCGGAAAAGCTATTCCCTTAATGAAGGTTCTTCATTGTACTCAAGGGAGCGGACTCACGTCATTTCCAACCAATATCGCTATCTCTTTCTGACAAGTTAATCCGCACAGACTTTAATAACAGACTCCTGAGAAACAAGCGAAGAAGTAAAGGAAGAAGAGCAAAAAGAAGTAAAGAAGAAGAAGAAAAACAAGAAAAGGAAACACAACCGTACATTTTGAAATGTGTCAAGCTTCGAAAATGGTTAATGATACAATAGAATGTAATGAGTTGTAGGTACTCTATTCTTCGAGTAGGTTTTGGCCATCCTTATGGTTTCTCAGTTATATAAAGTTCAGCAGGAATGAGAAGGACTTCACAGGCAATTGATACATAATCCAATATGCTGAGTGCGAAACAACATGTTAAAACATTTGAAGGATTGTTAGGAATGGGGGTCGCAGAAGCTTAGTTACAGTATAACGTGTCAATTTTAATGTAGCTGGTCTAATAGAACAATTTATTGACACAATAGCATGTTCTTCTATTATTAAAAGCTTGTTTCAACTGCTTTACAAACACCATGCTATACAGCTAGGTAAGTATTATGTGTTTTTACGAAACGTACTGTCTCCATTCTTGCAGAAGTGTCACTTGCGATTAGGTGAAAAAATGTGGTTTCAATTAGACGATGCGCCTCCATACTTCTCTAACAGAGACAGAAATCACACGAATACAACATTTGGCGCGAGGAAGATTGAGCGTGGAGGACCATTAGCATGGCCTCCGTGTTCATCTGACCTAATTACCTGATGATCTTTCCTCTGGCATGCCATGAAGGAAGCAGTTTACTACACAATAGCTGTAAATGAACACAACGCATTATCGATGCAGCACAAATCATGCAAACTAATCCTGCAATCTCCAAAAAAAGTGCTCCAAATTTTGCTTCGCAGTTCTATTACTTGTTATAATGTCAACGCTACTGTGTTTGCACACTAGCTGTTAAGACATGATATGCATTAATCTGAACAAATTTAGTAGTAATAGTACTATTAATGATGATGATGATGATAATAATAATACTAATACTAATAATACTACTACTACTACTACTACTACTACTACTACTAATAATAATAATAATAATAATAATAATAATAATAATAATAATAATAATAATAATAATAATAATAATAATAATAATAATAATAATAATAATAATAATAATAATAATAATAATAATAATAATAATAATAATAATAATAATAATAATAATAATAATAATCATCATCATCATCATCATACATATATCGGAAAGGAACTTAAATGTTTTAGAACATATACTAAGAAATAAATAGAGAACTTAAATAGAACTTAGAAAACATTATCTCAAAAAACGGGATAATTTTAAGTTTCACAAACAATTTCATAAAATTGATTAAATATAACCGAGCGAGATGGCCCCGTGGTGACGTGCGAGGTTTGCGTTCTGGAGGTCGTGGGTTCGATCCCCGCGGCCGGCCTACCTAAGTCACGGGTTTCTCGTGGTTTTCCCGGGTCGCTAGGCGAATGTTTAGTAGGTTACTTTCATTCACCGAATTTTCTCTCTCTCCATTTCACTTCACTATTCATTTCATTCATCCTTTTATTCGTTTGGCGTATTTCTGGGTATAAAGTGTCAGCGGGAGTTCGGGTGCAGCATGGTGGGGAAGAAATGCTTTGAGTAACTTCATCCCCTGACACGAAATCCGGGATCTGGCTCGAGTCCCCACTGAGGCCCTAGAGCTTGCACACGGCGCTGTGCGAACCGGCGTGGGGAGGGGGGTGTTATAAAGGCTGATGTCGGGCAGTTTCAACCTGGGAAAATATAGGGACCCTATCCTCTGCTGTGCCTACGCTCTTGTGGTCTGGCCACTCTCTGTCTCCTCTCGCCTCACTCCTCCCTCCCAGGGGCGCTCCTTCGGGGTACAGGCACAAAGGGTCTCTGAGGTCCAAGTGCCCTCCGGGGATAAATTGCTTAAAAGCTCCTTGGATAGTACGTCGAGTGGAGAAATACACCACTATCGAACAGCATCTCACACATCTCAAACAATGCTTCATACACACAATAGTTACACACTAAGGGGTAGTTATTGAATATTATATTAACAAATCGTGAGTGGATAAATATCTCAAAACACGATCACGCGTAACATCATACACAATTAGACATTCTCAAAGATCTGTTAATAACATTGAAACATAATTGTGGATTAGAAGATATATTTAATGATTGCACAAACTTAGTAGAATTTATTTATTATTGAGAAAGGATTATAATAATTATTTTAAAACATTTTAAATATAGGGATTTCACTTAAAGAAATACAAGATATTGTAAATAATTGTTTTAATAATTTCAAAGAAAGAGCTTGTTATAAACTTCAATTTTATTGGTAAACCAACCCAACAATCTTGTTATTCAAGTAGAAAGTGCCCTGTCCTTGTCAGTTGCCAGGAAACCAAACACAATAAATCACTCGCGCTCTCGAAAGACAAGCTAAGCCAAAACCATCAACTAAGGGCACGCAATTTTACTTTCTCTACTACGTATCGTAAGTAGGGGAAGTATTGTATGCCACCCAAACATTCGGTGTCCGCGTGTGTGCCCGCGCGCGCGTGTGAGTGTTTGTGTGTGTGTGTGTGTGTGTGTGTGTGTGTTTGTGTGTCTGTGTGTGTTCGTGTTTGTGTGTCTGTCTGTGAATAGCCAACGAAAAGTTGTTCAAAAACCAAAGTTGGTATTTAAGTAATATCTTTCAAGCATGGGGGTCGCGAAGTGGGGGCAAGGAGGGGGGGCCGCGGCCCCTCCCTGGAAGTTGGTCAACTTAATGTGCAATCAATTACTGACTATTAAACTACTATTTTAAAAGATCAATTTCTATTTAACACAAATTAACATGGTTATATGCAACGAATATTATAAATTTTGACAATAAAATAGTGAATTGATATTATCTGATTGCAAATTTCAAACACGTGCCCCCCCCCCCTGGGAAAATGTCTGCCGACGCTCATGCTTTCAAGGATGCGATACGAAGATACTGAAGAAAATTCTTCTATTCTTTACATGGAAAATTTTGGAAAATTCTGATTTTCTCAAAAATGACTCTAACAATTTTGATTAAAATGCAATATGTTGAAGACATTTTTATGACAAATGAAATGTATATTTTGAGTTCTCTGACTATAAGCATTGTAGCCCCGTTTAGGCTTGATGACTTTTGCATAACTGGTAAACAGTAAGAGATAGACCAAATGTTACTATACAAAAATGTAGATCTCGTTAAACCACACCAGTTATGTCCAAGTGCATTTTTTGTGGAGTTAACCCAGCGATGTGCAACGTTTGCCAAAGAGGGGAATGTGGGTTTACATACGCGGACGCCTTGCCAGACCCTGTGTTGCAGTGGCGGGTTGGTGACACGTACGTTGCTTTTGATTTACGAAAGCACTTTCAAGTCATATGCTATAAACATCTCTTCATTAGTGATTTCTTTGGTACTGCTTACGTTTAAGGAGTCTATCAATCTTTGACCAAGTGATCGTCGCGTAACAGACTTTTAATATGGTTCATTTTGGAGAAATTCTGTTTACAAACATATGCAGAGCTATATTCAGTCTTATACACACTATTCCTGTAAATGCTTATATCTCTATATACATATTTTAATCGTAATTAAAATTACAGATGGTAATTAATCTGAAATTATCTTATTGCGAATATTCTTGTAGGCACAAGGGGAATATGGGAATACAGTAGGGTTTAAGCGATAGGGAAATGCTGGTATGCAGGGACTTTGAAATTCTATTCTCTTTGCAAGGTCAAGGAATGAAAAAACAAATACATATTCGTATTTGATAAAAGTATAGTTATTGGCAAATTCAAATAAATAGAAAAGAACATCTCGGAAGTGGTTCAGTCAAAAGAAAAAATAAGTATTTGACATAAATAGTGTGTTTTAACAGGGTCCACAAGTTTTACTTATTATGCTTTTCTCTGTCTCTTACTCTTTACCATTTGTGCAAAGGTCATCCACAATGAAGAGGTCTTCTGAGAACTTTTCCAATAAATTCAAGGTATGACTTAGAAACTGCCATGGAATCACCTGTTTGTGTCGGTTACTGGATAGTGACTATCTGTCCCTCCAACTGAGGAGTGGAGTGGGTTATTCCCACTCGCTGCGTAAGGTTCTCCAAAGAGAACATTTTGGACATCCCTGAGTTAACCAATTCGGAGATATTCCTTGTTATTTGTGTGAGTTTTGCAATATTTATACTTTTCTCAAATAGAAGTTCGTTATTCACCTTTTTATCCCTTGGCCGTGCAAACAAAAGGAGCAGCGACCAACTTTAAGAGTTTTTTTTGACTATCGCGTAAAGCCTACTGTATTCCCCTTGCAGCTACGGAAAAGTTAGCAATAAGATAATTTCTGCAAGTACTTATCTCGACTAATATGAAGAAGATAGAGGAATAAGAATAGTTAGTGCAAGAGTAGAGAAGGTCATGTGACTGCAACACATCACATTCTTTTCTGCACGATGAAACGGGAGAAATAAGTGGTTTTGACCAAACCAGCAAACATACTGGGGTTTTTGGAACTTCAGTTATTATGTGGCGCAACCACGTTAAATTATTTGAAAAGTTATGATATTGAATATCGAGTACGGTACTTCAAAAGCAAGCAATTCTTATAGAAGGAGAATTCAACAGTTTTCCTGTTTATCCCATTAACTACACTGCTGTCTCTCCTGGCACGTACACGGCGGGGAACGTAAATTACATTCTTCTAAATGTCAATTTTTTTATTAGCATAATGCTAGCGTTGCACTATGACGTCTCCAGTAAGCAAGAGAATGTTGCCTAATTAGATAAGGATGCGTGGATGATCACGCTTTCGGGCATATACAGGGTGGACGGGAAGTCATTACATTCCTTTTAATATGTGCTTCATAGGAGCATTACAAACAAAAAAGTCTCAGCCGATTTCGAAAACATAAATAGTTTTTGATCCAAATCGGATGCGTAATTCCGCAAGAATGTGCGAAGATAACAGTTTGTTACTTGTAAGATGCGTAGAGTAACTTATTTCTGACACAGCTTTGGTAGTAATTATGGGACATCACACAGGGTTTCGGAATAATTGATCATTTAAAGACGCGAAGGAATACTACGAACGACTTTTTCACACGTGCATAAGTCGACAACGTTGCGTTGAGGCTGGTCAGGGAATTGACCTGGTTTGTGGATATAAATAGGTCGGGCGATTTCGCTTTCCTGTAATGTTTTAGGAACTAAAGATTTTCATTGGCCTACACTCGAACAGTAAACATGGAAGGCCAAGGCAGGGTATGAGTTTGTTTTCAAGACGCACCAATTCGCTGTTTATGAACTGAGCTAGGGAAAGTGAACACCCACACAATCTGCAATGTTGCCAGATTGTTTTCGAGAAAACTAAAACATGTCCGTAGGAAATGGTCAGAGACAGAAACGTGAGATACAAAATGTGTTCCAAATACCGAAATCTAACACTGGTTTAAATTAATGTAATGACTTCCCTTCTACCCGGTATGTTCGTCCTAGTGTTTTCCTTCCTTTACGAAACCGTGGGGTGAACACGCTAAGCCGCATTGGTACCATAATTCTCTCCTGAACGATATAACGCATCTTTTCTACATTTGTAGAAATAATAATAATAATAATAATAATAATAATAATAATAATAATAATAATAATAATAATAATAATAATAATAATAATAATAATAAAATATAATAATAATAATAATAATAATAATAATAATAATAATAATAATAATAATAATAATAATAATAATAATAATAATAATAATAATAATAATAATAATAATAATAATAATAATAATAATAATAATAATAATAATAATAAGAAGAAGAAGAAGAAGAAGAAGAAGAAGAAGAAGAAGAAGAGACATTAAATAATTAAACAAGTGTTAATCTTGTTAAGCTTAACCTCCAAGATACAAGTACTGCTGACGAAAATCCTGCTCCATCTTCCTCGGGTGCCACCTTCCAGGTTAGGGATTTAGAAGGCCTGAACCTCGATTGGAAGATATACAGTGTGAATGAGGTTTCCTTCAAAGTTCCCCTTTCGCTATCGAGCAATATGGTTCCTCGGTAATGTGTGAGGCTCGCATTCGGGAGGTCCTGGTTTCGATTCCCGTGGCCGAGTTTCCTGACCAATGGGTTTTTTGGGGGTTTCTCCGGGTCGCTAGGCGAATGCTGAGAAGGATAATTAGATCCCCGAATTTCCTGTCCTTCCATTTCGTTTCATTAAACATTTCATTCGTCCTTCATCCCGTTGGTTCTTTCAGGGTCGCAAAAGTCAGCGAAGGCGTTAGGTGCAGCTTGCCAGGGATGATATGTACACAGCAACTCTTTCTGTGTCTGGTTATCCATGGGATCCGTTGGAAAAGGGGCCGGCATCTGAAGGTGTTGGATCCCGCCCCAAGGTCCCCCTGAGATGGATGACCTTTGAGGTGTCACATTCGCGCAGAAGAGTTTTCATGCTCGCGCCGCTACGTCGCGCGACGTTACGACTGCCAGTATAGTCGCTAAGCGTTGGCGTGTGATGCAAAGAAAATGTCATTCACTGGTGCACAAAACAACGTGTTTTTTATATATTTTGTGTTTCTTAATCGACTTAGGCGAAGTCCTGATCTTTATAACCTCAGATGTGGCAATTACAAAAATCACATCACCCACTTTTGGGCAGAAATTAACGGTAAAAGCAACCAAGTAATACGGCGCATTTAATACAAAGTCCAAATTTTCGGATGTTCTCGCAGTATAAGCTTTTAACAAAATAAGCTTGGTGTTTGTGATTATTGAAAGCAGGTTTAGCATTATGGTTGTGAACATGATTTCATATAAAAATTCCTAAACACACCTTGTCTGTTTCACTTTTTTGTACTAACTATATTGACCTTTACTACATAAAAACTCATTTTACCTATTAAATGTCCGTTTACCCAGCTGTCTGTAAAGGGGGTTTTTAATATTACGTAAAATACTATTTTATTGAATATTTTACCTCTGAAATTGGGAATAAAGTGAGCATACTTTTGAATATTCCAACCCTTTCAGGGCATAATGTGGAAACAAGCTAGCTTTATTAAAGAGAAAGTGTTTTACGTGATTTCGTTAAAGATATAGTCGCAAATTTATACAAACAGGTGGTATTTGACCTAGAGGAAGTCTTAAGCCCCCTTGACAAATTATCCAAACTGTGGTCTGATTTTAGGAATGTAGTATGTTTTAATAGTAAAAAATCACACTCTAAGATCCAACTTTATTTCTGATTTCTCCCATATGAACATCTCAGAATGTTCATAAATTGTAACCTGTTGCTTATATGGAGATTTGACAACTTTTTGCACGAGTTTACATGCTGACGCTTTAAGTGTTGTAATAAGAGGAAAGGATATAAAACCGAGCAGCCATTCAGAGCACCGAAAATGCAATATTACAGTACGAAAATAATTTTTGTCCCAATCCTTTCATAACCCAAACAGGTAAATAATTAGCAAGAAAACGAAGCACATCATAAGTAAATAAATGAGTACTAAAGTAATTAAAGTAAAGCGTGACCTATATCTTGTCTAATGCCAGTAAACATTTGTAGATAGCACTGCAAAGTGTTCTTGACCGAGAGGGAAATGTCAGTATGATTGTGACAGCTGCCCAGACAAAACAGGAAAAGCTAGAAACAGGAAACTATACCCGTAATACTGAGGAAGAAGTCCCTCCTGTAACTTGTTCTTCACAGCAACAAGTCTCGTTTCTACTCGTATAATGGGTTGTGTGAATAAAAATCT
>CM060964.1:206976903-207049403 GCA_030765045.1 Tenodera sinensis | reverse complement strand
TTGGAAGGTAGTAGAGAATCCAATTTTCAAAGAATTTTAACAGAAGTACTGCAAGTATTCCATTCCATCTGAATCCACTTTACGAAAAAAATGTCTAAATCGTACATATAAAACCACCCTGCAATCAATTCGCGAGAGTATAGGGGGCGGCGCCGTGGCCGAGCGGTTAGCGCGCTCGCCTACCACCTAGGCGGCCCGGGTTCGATCCCAGGGACCCGCATGTGGTATTCGTGGTGGACGAAGCGGCGTCAGGGCGGGTTTTCTCCGGGTACTCCGGTTTCCCCCGCCATCTCATTCCACCGGTGCTCCATCTTCATGTATCATCAGTGTCACCGCCTGCGGTGCCGTAGTAGTAAAAGCGGGCGTTAAACACTACAACAACAGAGTATAGGGGATTCCTGCATTTGGTCGTGTGTAGGCGAAACCACTGATGCGATGTCGAGGTGTATGGGAAATATAATTGTTGGTAAACTGGATCCACATGAACCCTCATCCCAATATCTGCTTTGTTCAAAACAGCTAGATAAAGTCAACAGTGAAACAATTGCTTATTTTGTCAATAAGAACCTGCTATTACTTTACCCGAATGGAATTGATGATTCCAAGTTCTTCTTCTATATACCTATGCTGTGTCTTACATGGTTGCTATTTCCATTCTCCTGAAAACCTTATATCCAAATTTAATTCACATTACCTGTTTAGCCCATGCATTACACAGAGTTGCTGAAACCATTCGAAATGAATTTCCCAAAGTTAAGTTTTGTGTCAAACATGAAAAAGGTCTTCTGTAAATCCCCTTCAAGAGTAGCATTGTTTTGACAAACAGTTCCTTCTCCCCCCCCCCTCCCTCCTGAACCTGTAATTACTTGGTGGGGCACCTGGATTAACGCTGTTGTGTATTACGCTGAACATTTGGAAGAAATAGCCAGTGTTGTAAATGGATTGCCAGATGATAATGTGGCATGTGTGTGAGTTGTAAAAGAACTATTACAGGATAGCACACTAAAGAAAGGCATTGTTTATATACAGTCCAATTTTTCTTCCTTGTCCCCTTGCACTACGAAACTTGAAGCAACGGGAAAGTCCCTTCCTAAGCAAATTGGCATAATTAAAGAAGTAGAACCCAAAGTAAATGCGGTAGTGGGGAGAGCTTGTGACAAAGTTAGAGATAAATGGAGTGTATTGATGAAAAAGAATGCTGGGTTTTCTGTTTTGAAAAATGTGTGGTATGTGTTGAATGGTGAGAATGTAAATCTGCCAACACAAATTAACATGTCAAATTTAGCTAAATTTAAATATGTCCCAATCACTTCAGTTTCTGTGGAATGGTCCTTTTCAGCTTATAAAATGGTTCTATCAGATAAAAGATGCAGTTTAACATTAGAAAAATTAATGGTGATATATTGTAATGCCGATTATAATTAGGGTACAAAATGTTATAACCATTAATAATTGAGATTTAAAAAAATCAAAAGCCGAAATAAAAAACTGAACATTGTATTTGTATAGCAAATGTCTTTTTTTCATTGTATTGCTCTGTTATAAATTTATAGCCTCATTGGACTGTCATTTTATTTGGAATTTCTCTTACGGAGAAAAGTATTAATGTATATTTCGCAAATGTAGTTTTTAAATGTTTTTAAGGACAACAGACACTTACTGGTTGTAGTAATTAAAACTTTTTCTGTCCCTATTGTTAATTTTTGCTATTTAATTTAACATACGATATATGCCAATTCTGGTGCTATTAATTAGTTATTAATCTTACAGACTTAATTATCTTTCCAGTTCTAAAAAATTTAAACAATCTAAAATTGCATTTTTATGATCTATTTTAAGGTTTTTAAAATCTTTTTAAGTGCCTAAATGATAATTTTAACAGCCTAAAAATTCGAGGTCTAGTCATTTGTATGTGCAGGGTTATATTTAAATGTAATAAAAAAGGAGAACCAACAATTGTGTGGTGTTTTTGGCTTTGGAATGGAAGGAACTGTTACTGAAGTTACATTTTATACAACTGACACTGAAACTTAAGCTTTTAACACTGACACTAGAATTTGAAGATCACTCAACGACAGCTTGCTGAGGAGCACTTAGCTCCTCGACTGAAAGGAGATCTTTTGTGCCTATGCCCCATGGGACACCCCCGGGGATGGATGAGGCGAATGAATCCGAAGGGCGGCTGGAACTTTGACATGATAGAGCTCCTACATTTTCCCAGTTAGAAGCATCCCGGCGGAACCTGGCTCAGCCCGGTTCCTCTCCCACCCCTTCGGGTTCGCACTCCCAAGGGGAGGGACTGAGAAACCGGCTTCCCTCCCCCCTCTGGCTTGTAGTACCATCGAATGGGGGACCCGGAAACTAGCAGGCTCACCTTCCAATCCGGGGGACGAGATTTCCAGAGCGCCCTTGCCGTGTAGCTGCCCCGAGACTCGCCGATGTTTCCAACCCAGAAAGAAACCTAATGGGATGAAGGGTGAAATGTGATTATTTATGCAACGAAATGGAGGGACAGGAAATTCGGAGGATATACAAACCTTTCCAGCATTTGCCTGGCGACCCTGGGAATCCTCCGAAAAAATAACTTGGGTCAGGAAGGTCAGCCTCGGGGATCAAACACGCTACCTCCCGAATGCGGGCCACAGACGGTAATGCCTGAGCCATCCCGTTCCGTAGAATTTGAAGATATTCACACTCTGTGGAAAAATATTTGTATAACACTTCATCGTTACCACACTTGCTTCTTGTGATGATATAGGTACATATATGGGTCAATCCACGTCAAATCGAACACCCGTAAAACACGACTTTTTCGTAGGAGGTTCAAAAATTTTTTATGAATAACAGGCATCAAATAAGGAGACCCTTATTTTTTTATTTCCATATTTTTAAATTACTTGCTTAGTTATGGCTATTAGAAGTTAAGCAATTTCTGCGCGCACCGTAATATAAAATCACTTGTTACTCTAAGTTCATATAGAGTTGAGAGTTGGGGTTTGGCACACTGGAAAGGTTAAATATAACACTTTTAACAACTTTCGATCAATCATTATTACACATAAATTAAGGACTGTTTTTTTGATGGTATATTTTTTAAAACCAAAAATAGAATTTAAATCGATGTCTTAAAAATCTAAAAAAAAAATATACACGTATTCCCTGACATTTTATCTATAAAATAAGATGTTGAAAACTATGGAGCTTGCATTAATGCATTTGCTACAATTTTTTCTGGAGGCCTGCAAGCGCACATGGACGAGTAACAAGCCAAGGTGACTGCAGACAGCCTGCGAATTGCCGCGTCAGCTATGCTAGTCAGATAACTTCTTACTAAGGCAATACAGTCCATGCAGAAAAATGTCTCCACGATGTACCTTCTTTCTGATACTCCTGTGGCATCTGAACTGGCTTTTGAACTTTTGAATTTTTTTGAAAAAAATCTGATGTAAGCAGTTCTTTGCTTTTAGCTTCTTCCTTCATGTACGTCCATACATTTGAAATAATTTCTTTACTCGGATTGTGTCATGTTTTGGTCCCTAATTTAGAACGTACAGGTGGCATAATTGATTTACGCTGTGATCAATGTCTCACAAATTCACTATATTCACTCTTTATCGCAAAGATCTATGTCTTCAACTGCACACTGCACTAAAAAGCACCTTTGAATTAGCAAGACTGTCTCAGATCATGCAGACATCACTACCTTCCCCCTCGCTCTCCATGTGCATGGTTTCATTCACAGAATTATACAATATGAGCTGATAAAAGAGGCAAAAGTTATGGATTCGCCAACAGGACTTTCAGTCAAGGTCAGGGGCCAAGAACGATGGGTCCAGCTGTGCTTTAAAATTACACTCCTTCATTCCTTTGTCAAAAACTGAAGATTTAGTGAAACAATTTTCTTTCGAAGGAGGTAAAGCTGTGTGTTGTATGGAAACATTAGTCTAAAATCCATATTTTAAAAACATTTTGAAGATGTTAATAGTGTACAAATAATAGTGTCAGCTAGAAGTGTTCTCCTTACTGTACTGTTGTAACATTCATGGAACCTTAAGCAGTGGACAGTTGCCGTAGTGGAAGGTGGCAATTTGTGCGAGGTTACTGTAGGCGTTTGTTTGTTTGTAGTGTTTAACGCCCGCTTTTACTACTATGCAGGCGGTGACACTGATGATACATGGAATGAAGATGGAGCACCGGTGGAATGAGATGGCGGGGGAAACCGGAGTACCCGGAGAAAACCCGCCCTGACGCCGCTTCGTCCACCACGAATACCACATGCGGGTCCCTGGGATCGAACCCGGGCCGCCTAGGTGGTAGGCGAGCGCGCTAACCGCTCGGCCACGGCGCCGCCTACTGTAGGCGTTACCGCTACCTCGCGACTCCGCTGCACTAATTTGCAAAGTTAATTACAACTGAACTATTAGAGACTCCATTCTGATTTTATCTGAGAATATTGAATAAACTTCATTGTATTTTAGGTTTTTTTTTCCAGATTTTTAAATGGTCGAGTTTATGTTATAATCTAACTTTAAAACTTTAATCGTATAAGTAGGGTATATAGCGACTCTGCCTCAATTAGCATAAATATCCCATTAATCAAATCCTGTCACGCCCCCCCTCCCCCCTCCCCCTCCCCCCTCACCCCTCCACCCCCACATGTGGGGAATTTCCAAAAGGTAGTAGCGACTCTGCCTCAATTAGCATAATTTCCCCATTCACGCACCACCCCCCTCCCCCCCTTAAGTGACATGGGTATTTCTTTGGACACGTGGGAATTCCGAAAACAGAGAGGGTGGATGGTCTGTCGCGATCAGGATGACAAAGGAAGGATAATTAATGACCCCCGTCCCCCCTGACCCTCCTATTCTAGTGTCTGCATGTGTTTTCGAAAGAAGAACGTGAGGGTAAGAAACCCTACAATGAATGGCCCCTTACAGATCTTGATATATTTATGTGACAGTTGGAAATGTTTCCCTCGGACAGTTTTTGAAAAGAACACGCTACAACTTGCAACGGTGAGCATAGAGGATGACAAAGGAAGGGTAATTAATGACCCCCGTCCCCCCCTGACCCTCCTATTCTAGTGTCTGCATGTGTTTTCGAAAAAAGAACGTGAGGGTAAGAAACCCTACAATGAATGGCCCCTTTCAGATCTTGATATATTTATGTGACAGTTGGAAATGTTTCCCTCTGACAGTTTTTGAAAAGAACAAGCTTCATCTTGCAAGGGGGCGAGCATAGACACCCCCCATTTTCCTGTCTGAACAGGCCTAGTGTTTTTCTCTTAACATAACAGCCAAAGATCGCCCACCTGCAGGAAGAAACCTTTTCACAAGCGAAAGAATACTTCTGCATTGACGCGAGGACCACCCATGTGGTCCCCCACTGCGAGGGGTTCCCTGCCTTCCCTCATAATGACCGTTTGGCGTTGAATGGCCGTCCAACCCCCCCAACACTTCAATGGTTCCCACACAGTGGGGACTATCTCTCACGCTTTACATTCACAAGGATTCTCTACTCATGAAATCCCATTCCTACAACTGGATGTATTTAATCATCATTTATCTTGACAAGACAAGCGACTGTCTTTGACCCTCATCCCTACCTACAAAGGGGACCTTCGGTGGCATGTAGGCGTTCTTGCTAGCGTATATAAAGGCATCGCTAAGAGACCTTTCCGCCAGTTTGACTTGAGACATCTAGGAGTGTATTTTTGAAGCTTATACACAACCAGTGCGGAAATTACACTTGCGCTACAGTCACCATTATCTTCATTGAAGGTAAGTCTATTGTTTTTTCAATTTTCTGTACATAATTTAAATGTATTTATTTTAAGATGTGAAATTAGATGGTTTTAAAGGGAAAAGAGAAAACATTATATACACATTGTCTATATGATTTACAAAGTATTTTATCACAGTTTTTTTTTCCTTTATATGTTGTTTCGTGTCTATCGCCGCAGTGTTTATATTTAATGTGATAAATATACCCGTATAAGGCTTAAAACATATTATTTAAACAAGTTTAAAACTAATTTTAATTCTGAGAAAGAAAGTACTCGTATAAAATATAATATTAATAATAATTAATAAAATTTTCTAATAAGTACCTCACGAAATACTGCGATTTATCTTTAATTTGAGCCAAAGATCAAGTAATTTTCTTCATTACAATCGGAGGTATGATTGATCGAAGAGTGAGGAAAGCGCGATTTTTGGGACATTTCAAAAATTAATATCTGCCAAAATAAATTTTTTATATAAAATGAAGAAACACGGGTGAAATGTATTTTGTTCCAAAACACCCAAAACAATTGCAAGAAAATCTGAGAGATCAAGGTCATTTTTTGCCATATTTTGTTCGATTTGACGTGGAATGACTCATATACATTAAGCGGAGGTCTTGTATCCATCATTAAAGCAATTACATTATTTGAGTGACTCAGAAATGGATTCGGAAGAACCGGAAGCAAGCAGCGGAGAATTGGAATTGTAACCATAGTAGAGGAAACGGTATAATATTGCAAACAAATATTTCCTCAACAATGCAAGGTAAAACACGTAATGACCTCTGGTACTATGAAGGTCAAACAATGTCAGCGAGGAAACGACAGACTGGAGCTCGCCATTACACATGTCCTAATTTACGATACCACCATTTCCACTCAAATTTCACATAATACTTTATAATTTAATATTCAGGGCTGTTTAAAGAGTAGGGTATAACCACATATGTTACACTATTTTCAGCCTAGTTTCACAAATATTCCTACTCGCGAAATGAAATTCCACTTTTAACACTTGTGTCATATATACCGGGACAGCAAAAAAGTTCCGAACGGTCTGCACGGTGTTTTGCCTGTCGGCGTTCTCGGCGCTCATTGTCGTCTGACGCTATCATAGAAAGGCGTGGGTGAAACCATACATTTTTAAAACTACTTTTAAAGGTTTACTTACCAACTTTATGAAAGGAAATGCTGAGCTTGGCCACCATCGTTGTCCATACATTTTGGCACCTCTTTAGGAAACTATCCATCACCCGCCGTAGTTCACGTTAAGAAATGCTGGGCAATTTCCTGACAGATATTTTATTTCAATTTTTCAAGGATGTGTGGGTTTGTCTTGTACACTTTATGTTTTAAGTTACCCCAGAGATAAACATTAGGTTAGGGGTTACGTCGGGGAAGCGAGGGGGGCCACAAACCTCTACTAATAATCCTGTCCTGAAACACACTTTCAATTGTTCTCATCTAAAGATTGGCCGTATTAGCTGTTCCAGAATGTTGTTGAAAAAAGGCATAATCACGCTCCCTGTCAGCTTATTGTCTGAGAGGGGGGGGGGGCAAAATTGTTTTCACGTATATATGGGCATCAACTGTTGACTCGGAAAAAAATTGGTCCTGTAACTCAGAATCTAATATTGTTTATGAAGTAACCCTTCATGACGAAAAAATGTGTTTATGGTGCGCCATCAGCGGGGAAAGGTTTCTCAGAGCTCCAATAAGTTGATTCCATGGAAAGTCACTTCAATGATTCCATTAAAAGTAAAAAATGGCATATTTCTGGTATTGTAAGCATCTTACTGAATCACCTCTTGCTTATAATTGAGCTTTTAAACTCATACTTGTTGCCATTAGACATTATTCTTTAACCGCAATTAAATTACCGAAATATATATATATTAGTACTCGTGGTGTTACCGAAGATAGTTGAAACACTCAATGCCATAAGTGAAACTCGAACCAGAGATCTTTGACTGTCTGCGCTGTCTGATCACCTGATTCCAGTGGTTAACTATCTATAATATAGATGGGGAGAACCAAAACATTGTGTCACTACATGGTAATTTTAACTCTTTCCACCGCTTCACAGACCACGCCTCCCATTTCTTGTCTGTCTACCTTAGGGAACCGGTCAGTCGATTGCACTGCTGTCACCCTCTTCCCCATACCTGCTCGGTAAAGTCTGGAAATTTAAAGTGCCTGCAGCATTGGGAGTCGCCTTTGTGGTATACGTATCTCCAGTATTTGAACATTTATCGGGATGTGGTACAAGATGAGAAGATTTAATGAGCATACGTGTTTCTCTCCTGTTATCTGGCAGTAGGAGCATCGGCACGGAAAGTCGAAGATTCGTAGTTGCAATCCTGACCGTGATATTCAATCTTTCATGTCTGATTCACCTTTCCAATGTAGGTTTATTATTTCCGCCAGATCCCACAGCACAGATGCCCAGATTTGTGTTCCAGTTGGGCAAGGGGTGTAGCTTTTTGTATAAGGAGCTAGATATAAATGTAACGCAGTTAAAGCATTTTTTTTAAAAATAAAGGTTATATACCTTTGGAAGTCCTAAGGAAGCCTATTGGTGTTTGTCAGGTCATATATTCCTATATAGATAGTTGCACAATGTTTTGACCAGATGAGTGACACACTACAGATAAGGTTTTGAAAATATGCTGGGCTGATTTTTGAGAATTTGATAATATCACTGAATCCAAGAGTATAAATGTACAAAATGTTGCCTAGATAGAGCAAAGTTTGTATAACAGCAGTTGAGTATAAGGATGACGGAAGGTTTTGAAAGTTATAGAATACCTCAGTTTTAAGCTCAAGTTACCAAGAGTTTTAAAAATCTTAAGAAATATTCTCCTTGATAATGGGCGGTGCCGTGGCCGATCGGTTAGAGCGTTCGCCCACCACCTAGCGTTCGCCTAGTCCGGGTTCAACCCCAGGGATCTGAATGTAGTATTCGTGGTGGACGAAGTGGCGTCTGGGCGGGTTTTCTCCGGGTTCTGAGGTTTCCCCCGACACTCATTCCACCAGTTGCTCTATTATCACCTTTACCTTCATGGATTTCGCCTGCATTTCATATCATCCTCTTCCTCACTCTCGTACCTGATGCTGGGCTGACCACTCACTTCCAGGTCTTCACTCTGCCCAGTCCATAGGCTCCTCTGCTCCCCGACAGGCGTCTGACCCTAGGCACTGGCTTGTACGTCCTACATAAGGGGAGGGTAATCAGGTAAAGAAGAAAGATAACAATGTTCAAAGAAAGGGAAATTTCGTGCTCTGAAAACAATATGCAGCTCCTCTTCCCAATAACACAATTTGTAAACGTTTTCAGCCTCCCCTTTTAACACTTTATAATTAAAAATCCGCCATGTTCGCAATAAAGGTCCAAAACATATCCTCTGATGTTCGTATTCAACGAAACGGAGTTAAAAGCTTTTGAATATAGCTCGCGCATTAGTTTTTGAACACTGACCTTCACAAGAGGACAGCGAGCCGGGATATCCTCTCTCTTCCTTTATTACCTGCATTCGGCGACCTTGTCTTTCGTATTGCTTGATGAATATGCTGCCTGAATCGTCTGTCACCCTCCGACTTCCAGTATAGACACGTTTGGGATAAACTGCCCAGCGATACTTGAGAGGGTGACATCTTAATGAGATAACACTGCTCTGAAGACAGATAAATGACTCGCATCAAAGCTTTCATTTAAATATTTCAGTGTTCAAAAACAATTGTGCGAGCTATATCATACATCTAGCCTTAATGCCTCTGGAAGAATAGCTCCTTTCCTTGCTAGAAGAATCATAAAAAACGATTGAATGGTTTTCGAGATTCAAGAAGTTCTCTCTCTCTTTGTCCCCCGCCTCTCTCTCTCTCTTCGTCCCTATCTCTCTTCGTCCTTTTCTCTCTTTGTCCCTCTGTCTCTTTGTTCTCCGCCTCTCTCTTCGTCCTTCTCTCTTTCTTTCTCTCTTTCTTTCTTTCTTTCTTTCTTTCTTTCTTTCTCTCTCTCTCTCTCCCTCTCTCTCACACACACATATGTTATGTGTTTCTAGCATGTATAAAGATTACCGGTTGCTGCAGATGGCAGATGGATAAGCAGGTCTTTGAACAAAGGATGTGAAATCATGTTTTCGGAAGACGCTGCACTTTTGGGGTTGCCACAATACGAACATCTCGCTAAATTTCGCTAAATTCGTTGCCTCTGATTAATTTATTCAAAACGTTGTAATGTATAGAGAAGTAGACAACGTACATCGAAAAGTTTTATTGCGGGAATAATAAGTTCATGTACACTAACTTAAATTGGTTCGTGTCACAACCAAAATAGAATTGAAAATATAATGAACTACTGATTCATAAATTACTCATAATTGCGTGCCGATGATGAGTAAAGGTCGGAGCCGTATGCATTTTCCATAGGTATACTGCACATGGACTTTGCTGCTATCGCTCGCGCATGTAAACAACTGCAGGTAGGTACAGCTTGACACATAAAGTTTTGTTATTTTTTTCATTTATTGCTTTTGTTCCTTTTTATTTACTATTTTGTATTTATTTTCACCTTTTTATAATACATAATGTGCTATACAACCAACATATTATTGTTATAAGGATTATTTTATTAGATATAGGTAAACTTAGAAACTGAGTACTGCTACATTCACAATACCAATATATTTTGTTTTAGTTATATAACAAACATATTGAGTACACACAAAGAAATTTCAAACAATATGAATAAGTAAGCTTTCACCTTTATTAGGGCTTCTGCAGTCTGTACATGGTTCTTAGTTCGTTTCTCTTTTCCACATTTGCCTCTGTCTTAATCTTCATCAGTCCCATTTTGCAAGTTGAGCATGTGTCAGTGTGTGGTGTACGGAATGAAAGATTGAAGAAGCTATAACATATGTTTTTATATTTTGACAATGAGCAGACTGGTAGATTTCGTAATCTTCTTTCGTTGCAAAAATTGGTCCACATTTTTCTGATATTAAGTTCTGGAGGTAAATATCCTCTAATTTATTTTACTCTTCCATAGTGGTTTTCTCTCTATATGTGTTCCTTAATGTCTTGCTTTATAGCAGCAGTAATGCCCCTCTGTAATATTCCTGTTGTCACCTCCTCTGGTTTCCTTTGGTGCATTCCCAGATAAGTGAAATTTTCTAGCCAGGAGTCTGACACCCCTGCGATTCCTTGGAAGCTTGCAGCACATACTGACAATACTCGGCCATCATTACTTCTCACACTGTATTTAATGCTACCAGTCTGCTTTCTCTTTGCAGCTTCTTTATTCACCACTCTGCGATTAGGAGAAGTAATACTCATATATTTCATTTGATATATTTTGTGAGCATGGAAAGGTGTTGGTGAAATCCACTTATATCATGATAAGTCAAAACAGCTGCATCACAGTGCTTATACTCTTTACTTTTAGGATTTCGTGGAGTGCACTCGAGACCATGTGAACATGTAATTGCTGGAGTATGAACTTTCCTTGACTTGCATTTTGATTTCCTCTCCTAGTTTTTGCAATTCCTACCTCCCGCGCATTCTACGATTGGTACAGTTTCACAATCTGACCTCCTGTCCATTCTCCATAGTACAGTGCAGTGTCTCAACTAAGAATAAAAATGCCATGTAAGTATAAAGGCAGGCTCACACTTGGACGCGCAGAAGCGAAGCGCGGCGCGCCGAAAAATATATTTTCCATGTTAATAAATGGAACGGCTCTCACCTAAGCGCGGCGCGACGCGTAGAATTTCAGGTTTCCACTGGCTTCCGCTCGCAGAGAATACTTCTTCTTCTTCTTCCGCGGGTGTGGTTTCACAATCGGTATCAACCGTGTCTCTGTCGGGAGTCTTCGTGCTTATCAAGGTCATCTCTAATGCTGTGACATTTGAATTCAGTAGCAGTAAATCATTCATTGCGCTTGATATATCTGCAGCAATAGATGAGGAAAACTTATCATTTTGGTTCAACAATAGATATACCTTTTTGTTCGATAAATGCCACAAATTATACAGTAATAACAATGCCTGGGTTAAGCTTGGGAACAAATACCTGCGGAAATTGGAAATATTCTCAGAAAATTAATACAAACGCTATAATTTAAGGAAGAGCTGCATGGAATTACTACATATTTGATGTTATATTGCGCGTTCTTATTAAATAGTAATACAAGAAAAACTATAATCATACCAGAACAAGCTTCGTAAGGGCTTGTGCAGTGTCTTGGTCACACACACACACACACACACACACACACACACACACACACACACACACACACACACACACACACACACACACGTGTGAAAATTATTATACTCAAATTCATTTCTTTTGGTAAAATGGATGCGAGATCTGAACTTGAAAATAGTTTACAACTCTCTAAGGTAAAATAAAACACCTTCTGTGAGTATTTTTTTTTTAATTAACGTCATCCAACATTGTGTCATATCGGACGAATGAATGAAATGAAATGGGTGAAATGATGTTCAAATGAGCCCGAGGTCCATGGAGCTCTAAGTTACCCGACATTCGTCTTCTCAGGGTAGGGGAACCTCGGAAAAAACCTTACGCGGATAACTTACCCTAAGCGAGATTCGAACTCGCGACCTCTTGAACGAGAGGCAGACACGCTAACCATCACGCTACCGAGGCGGGCTTTCCTTTCTGTCAGTATGCATCCACTGTTGCTCACTGTAAATATTTATTTCCCTCCATTAACAACTCCGAGCGGTAGTTTTTGTTACGGATAGCTTTTCCTAGGCTTAAAGCCCTATAAAAGAAATGAATTCCCATGATGAACAAATATTATATATAATTTAATTTCCTAATATGGTGTGGTCTGGATTATTTACAGATAATACTGAGCTGATACATGACTGACAATGGTCATCAAAAGTATACCTTCCAAGTTAAAAGTTTATAGTCTATAGTTATACTTTACTTTTTAATATAGACAACAACCTCTGAATTGTAAATGCTCTACGCTTTTTATTATAGTAACCACCAATGTTTAACACATTGATCTACAATATGTCATATTGCATAAATAAAACCTTACTTTGAGTGTAATAATTTTTACACCTCTGTAATTCTAAATCACTTTATAATGAATGAACAAAACGTTTAAAAAGTATCTAAGTATGTTTATTTAATTGGGCATCCAGTTAAAAAATAAGAATAGCTGATTTATCTACTATGGTTTAAAATAGCGTTATTGTTTCAAATCATCACAATATATTAAATGCCAAATAATAATAATAATAATAATAATAATAATAATAATAATAATAATAATAATAATAATAATAATAGTAATAATTAGTGCTAGTGGGGGTATTACAAAATATCTTGTGAGGGAAACAATAGTTAACCTTTCTAACAATACGAGTAACACACGCATACTTGAATTTGGAAAATGGCCATGTAAAATAGTAGTTTAACATGAAATGTATTGCATTTTAATGTAGTAAGATGAAATATTTGCTGAAACTTTGTTACGCTCATTCTAAAGTACACTTTCAATTTTTTTATTTTGTTGTTTTAACGACGCTGTTAATTGCCGGGATCACATCAGCGTCACCGGTGTGCCGGAATTTTGTCCCACATGAGTTCTTTTACATGCCAGTAAATCTACTGACATGGAGCTGTCGTTTTTAAGCATACTTAAAAAACATCGGTTTGGGCCGGATTTGAACCCACGACCTTGGGATCAGTACACTTTGAACGTATCTTCACGCAACAGACAATCAAACAGTGTAAAAAGGTCATGCTGTATATTCCTGGATAACTTTATATCATGCACCAAGAATCTTCTGTTTTGCCTAAGCTCCTCTTTGTCTGCTTGTTCGTAAATTAGCGCTAGTACAGCCAAGCGATCCATTGTGCTGATTGACAATGACTGACCTTGGCACATCAACTCTTCGGAGCGTCTTGCTTGCGATAGATGTGAGCGAGCTGGTTCTGTTCGGCCCGCCGCGCTTCGCTTCTGCGCGTCCAAGTGTGAGCCTGCCTTAACAAAGCTTGCAGAATCACCTGTCTGCTGTGCAAGGGGTCCCGGGTTCGATTCCCGGCAGAAGGGTAGGAATTTTTCTCCAGCCAAGATTATTCCTCAACCTTCCCTGAGTCTGGAAGTCTGGAAGTATGAATGAAAGTGTGGATTCAACGTATAAAACCCCCAAAGACCGAAAACCCCAATATTAAACGAGTAACACCATTGCCAATAGGCAAGGCCGCCGATATGATCTCTGCAGTTAAAGGCGGCATATAAATCGGGGGGAAAAAAAAAAAAGAAAACAGAAAGAAAAGCTTGGGCAAATGCATGTGAAATCCAAGCGTAATACCCGAGTTCGGGTATTGCCAACGATGCAGCAGTGTACAAAGCTTGCAGAAATCACTGAGAATTCCAACAATCGCAACAGTGAGATGGCAGTCAATGCCAACATTCGTTTCATAGAATTCAGGTTGCTACACTCGGGGTCATAAAATCATAAAAATTGCATCTATCGACCTCTGCTTTAACTGAGCTTGGCCATGAAAACGTCATCACTGCGGCACAACCGACAAGCATCATGAACTACGTATTCTGGAATTGCACTTAAACGCTAATACATACTACTATTTATTAACTATAATATCGTCACAGAGTGCATTACACTGGGTTACAATGCACATTCGTAAATTATTAAATGTGAAATTTCGACGCCTATCACTGAAGCAGTTTTTGAACAGTGAAAAACTTCTTTCTGCGTCACAAGATGTCAGAGATGCAAATGTGAAGAATTCCACTCTGTCGTCTGGCGTGTTTTCCTTCTCACTCATCATTATTATTATTGTTGTTATTATTATTATTATTATTATTATTATTATTATTATTATTATTATTATTATTATTATTATTATTATTATTATTATTATTATTATTATTATTATTATTATTATTATTATTATTATTATTATTATTATTATTATTATTATTATTATTATTATTATTATTATTATTATTATTATTATTATTATTATTATTATTATTATTATTATTATTGTTGTTGTTGTTATTATTGTTATTGTTACCACTACCACCACCACTACCACTACCACTACCACTACCACTACCACTACCACTACGACTACGACTACGACTATCACTACCACTACCACTACCACTACCACTACGACTACCACTATCACTACCAGTACCACTACCACTACCACCACCACCATTACCACCACCACTACCACTACGACTACGACTACCACTACCACTACCACCACCACTACCACCACCACTACCACTACCACTACCACTACCACTACCACCACCACTACCACCACTACTACCACTACCACCACCACTACCACCACCACTACCACTACCACTACGACTACCACTACCACTACCACTACCACCACCACTACCACTACCACTACCACTACCACTACCACCACCACTACCACCACCACTACCACTACCACTACGACTACCACTACCACCACCACTACCACTAGCACCACCACCACTGCCACCACCGCCGCCGCCGCCACCGCCACCGCCGCCACCGCCACCGCCGCCGCCGCTACCGCCACCGCCGCCACCGCCACCACCGCCACCGCCGCCACCGCCACCACCACCACCGCCACCACCACCACCACTACCACTTCTCTTCTTGAAGTAATGCCGCCTGTGCAGTTCCAAGAAGTACTCAATTTGATTCACACAGAGGTTTTTTAGTTGGTTAGAGTCCAACTCGTTAAAATAACGTTCATGAGGGATTTTTCCCCTAGGAAAAAAAATACCACTACCATTGCCACTACCGCTACCGCTACCACTACTACTACTACTGTCGTTGCTGTTGTCCACAGTTAAACTGCCTCTCCATTCACAGTCGGTTAAATGCAAGCTGTCAGCTGCCCACTTCGCTGGGCGCTAATTTTAACCTATAAATAAATGACTAAACATTCAACAAAAACATTACTACAGAAATGAATACAGAAACAATGTCAAAGGGTAGTCGTAATCTAAAAAATAAGTAGCCTAGAACCATCTACGGATGTTTCCGCTTCAAATGGCCATAGTACTATATCGATACGTTCAGTAGCTTGTGCATGATTCCAGCTCAAAGAAAAGTCATTTTCATTGTATGGTATAGTCGCGTACCGCTCATGTAGCAGGACTGTTAGCTTAGAAGAACTCTACGATACATATAAATATGTTAAGATACTTTATTAGTCTTTCTTTGTAATTTCTTGCTATGCTAAAGCTTTTTTGAATAAAACTGTAGGTTTTTTTTTTTTTTTTTTTTTTTTTTTTTTTTTTTTTTTTTTTTTTTAAGAATATGAACCAAAATCCATGCAACTGCAGACAAATGTAACCCCATCAGCTTCCATGCGTGACATTACACCGATTATTTTACTTGGGTGCTGTCCTTCCTTTACCACAGGCATATTGGACCGCAGTTGCTGGGATTTGAAACCCTAGAATCATCTACGAAGGTTTTCGCGACGAATGGTCATAGTCCCATATCGATATGTTCAGTAGTTTTTGCGTGACTGCGCCTCAAAGAAAAGTAATTTTAATTATATTTGTATAGATTAATTCATACTTGCACTTTTTTTTCTCTGAAAATTCAGTTTATAACCGCTCTTCTACTCGTACTTTGTTGAAAGCACTTGTGATTAATGGGATCTTAGTTCCTTAATAATCCTATATTACATGCTCTAGGCCCTCCTTTACGCCATACACAACACTAACTGCATAACACAATTTCTCTGAGCTTTTAACTTTCACATTCCAGTTGTTGCCCATGCTGCGATTTCTCTTTCCTCCTCTTTTTACTTAATAAATATATGCTTCTCCATTCCAAGAGCCTTTCAGCACAACACAGACACCAATGTTCTCTTTATTGAAGGTTCTATGTCCCAGTTTGAAACCATCGCTATCATTTCATAACTCTGCTATTAATACTAGCCCAGGAAATAAGTTTAGAGTTAGCAAAGAAAGAGGGTTTGAAATAATTGTATCAGGTAAGAGGCTGAAATGCAGGTAATTGTTCATGCATAGAAATAAATGCACAGAGGAAGATCGGTTTATGGGAAACAGGTCTACCAGGTAAGACCTGCCGTAGGTAAGGAAGTCGCCCCTAATGCAAGGGTATCACCCCTCCGAACAACAAAGGCGAGGTCATGGCCATAACAAAAAGAAGAAGGAAGTCTGATAGAGAATAAAGGAATGCCAGCAACAATAACACATAAACAAGGGTTCTTACAACTGTGTGTATGTGAGCACAAAAAATTACAAGGGGAAAAAGATCAGGAAAGAAGCCTTTATTCTCTGAGGAAGTGAACACACGAGTAGGTATACCACAAGTGCTTTTGAGTTCTCTCATCTACGTGCTGAAGATTACATACGACGCAATTTGTATACGAAATGTATACTCTCCCTTCGTTTTTAAACTTTTTAGTCTAAGTAACCCTGTTGGCGTAATTTAATTAAATGGGAGACTAAATGGCGAGAATTGCCAAACATTTTGCTTTTTAACTTTCATGGAATTTATAAATTGAAATTTTCTCATAATCTGACAAAAAAAATTAAAAGTGGTAACATTACATGCATCACGTATTTAACTTATTCACATGGTGTAGGTATATACCGGATGGAAGGTACTACTTCGGATACACGTTAACCAGGGATTCTACATGATGAGTGTAACAAATATGCTCAATACAACCGTTTCGCTGAAAAAATAATTTGTGCAAAATATTTGGAGCCATTTAGCATCTTGACGAATGGATATAAATGGTTTATTATTTCACTGTCTCACAAACATTGTGTGGACAACGCTGTAATGCATTTCTACCTTAATTTGACTGAATTTAGTCACAATTTATTCTTAAAATGTGTTACAAAGTTTAATTTCTAAGAGAGATTTAGCAACGTCTTGTTAACGTTAAATTGTTACTAAATTCATTCGAATTGAAATAAAGAGACATTAAGCATTGTTCATACAGTGTTTGCGTGATAATTAATGAAATAATAAACCATTCATGTTCATACATCAAGAAGCTAAATGACTCCAAATATTCCAAATGTTTGACGCAAATTATATTTTTTTTTTCGGCGAAACGGTTCTTTATTGACAATATTTAACGTATAGTCAACGTATGGCCAAAGCAGTACCTCTCACCTGGTATATACACACATACATACACAGCATTACGTCGTTATAAGCGTTGCCCGCCCCTGTGATGTGGGGGTAGCGTGTCTGCATCATGCTCAAAAGGTGATGAGTTCGACGAACCTTGGTTAGGGTGAGTTGCCTGAATAAAGTTTCTTCCAGGTTTTCTCCTTATACTGAGAAGACGAATGTCGGGTAACTTTAAGGTCTATGGACCCTGGGCTTATGTGGACATCATTTCTCCCATTTCGTTCATAGTCCAATATGACCTATCTAATTAAAGAACGTTAAACTAAATAAAAAAGTATAAGCATTACTCAACCTAATTACGGAATATGTATCCACATTATTAAATTCCACATCATTCAAAAAGAAATTCCAATAAACTCCAAACTTCTACATACTTTGGATTAGATGGTTAACTTCTGACCATCGTTAAGGGAAAGTTTTGCTCTGTGTTATTATTAAGTATGGCAGCTCCTGAGTGATGGAACCATGTGGTTTCTTTCTTTGAAAATGTATGCGTGTTTGTTTTCTCTTCATTTGCTTTGAACGGGTTTTCCAAAGTAAAGTGAATCACGTTTTTGGTATAAATGACACGTTTCGTTAAAAACTGTTGTAAATAGATGTCATCATTATCAACCCTCAAGATAGGCTAGGTAGACCTGTTTCAACCCAGAAGGGATCTTCCCTGCGACTCCGCGGCCTTCCAACTTCTCTCCTACCAACTGGTTTGTACTGCAAGGCCTGTTTGATTAGTCTTTCTTCTGACATTCGGGAGATGTGCTGTTGCCAACTTCATTTTGCGCTCCCTGGTTTGGTCGTTTAAATTAAATATTTTTAGCTGCTCTCTTACTGTTTCACTTTTAACATAATCTTTGAGACTGCAGTCAGCTCTGTACCTCAAAAATTTCATTTCAACCGTTTCAATTATTCTTTTGTCCTTTCTGTTCAAGGCCCAGGCCTCGGCTCCATAAGATATAATGGGCACTGCCATAGTTTTATAAAATTTCAATATGGTACCTCTTCTTGTTTTGTTTTTTAATGTTCGTTTTATAGTGCCACTTATGTTTAGAAATGTATATACCTTTTGTTTTAAATCCCTATCATAATCATAAGAAATATCACATCCTAAGTAGCTAAAATATTTCACTTGTTCTAGCACTTTGTTTCTGAGGAGCAGTTTTGACCGCGTTGGGTATTTACCAATGAAAGCCATTACTTTCGTATTCTCTGCTGAAATAATCAAATTTTATTGTACTTTGTGTTGTAGTAGGATAGAATAGTAGTATGAATTATGATGATAGTAGTATGAATAATTAGAATAGTAGTGTGAATTACAATTAGTAGTATACGGGAAGGTTATCCCAAGGTAATATCGATAACATTGCGCAATTTACAATAATTATGGAATAATGAGATATTGAAAATGGAAATATAATAGTATATGAGCAATGTGTTTTAAGCAGAAGTATTCTGAAGAACTTGGGGGAGGGGGACAGTTAGTTGAACTTCGACACTGGTATGTGTGACTGTCTGGAGGTTGACTTTTAACCCCAGGGAGACATAACGAGGAAGGGTGGAACATTCCCAGACGTCTATCACATAACAGTTTCTTGTGGTTGTGGGGAATATTGTACTTTACCCAGAGAATGTTCCAGAACAATGTAGGCAGAGTATATTATAAACGCCAGTCACCAAGGAGGTGATGTCTTTTGACCCGCCATTGTCAACGAGTTCACGTCGGATAGTGTATCCTCTGCCCATATTCCTTGAAGCTTGTTCCATTCTGTATATAAATAAATCCTTGAACACCAATTGTTGTGTGATTTCGACTGGAATATCCAGCAAACCTCATGTAACGTGTTCACCAGGTGATGTGGTTAGTTTTCTTCTTCTAAGGATAGGATTTAGGAATACTTGAAGTTCACTTCTGGTTAGGAATTTAAGAGAGGTATTCTTTCTGGGATAGGAGTAAGTAAGGAGAAAGAGCTAAGTCTTTCTCACAGAGAACCTGAGGTGGCTAGCAACACAGAGAAATCCGACGAGTCCAGTAGATAAAGATGTATTTAGGCAGCAGACATGTATGTGAGGAATCTAACAAAAGCCAGTTTTCCTAACAAGAGTACAGTTTACATCAATATTTATATCAGGCCAATGTCAGTGTGCATCAAGCCACTGCGCATGTCAAGTGCCGTGCGTAGCTGTTAGCCCAGCACACATCGTGTGTAAATTTAGAGTAGGGGGTACCTAGTAATGACTGATTACACGTATAACGCAATGCGTAATGAGTAAAGGGTTCAAAGTATTAAGGATTTCGAACTCAGTACTGGACCGATGTTACGCAATAGTCTAAAGGTTATTTGTCCCTCTGGACTGAGAATTGTACTCTGACCTTGGCCTTTACACAAAAAACTTATACTATCGCTGTTGTACACAGAAATGAGTCACATAATTCTAATTTAATTAGTCCTCTTTAAAAAGCGTTCTTTACATCCAGTGCTATACATTACACTCCCCCTCTTATAAAAAGTTATCACCTTAGCTGGTGAGAACTTTAATTACCTAAAGGTCTTTTGCTTACTTCTGGTCCTATTAGAGATGGGTTCCTTACCCATAAAAATTGCTTCAGTCTGTGTTTCTCCATTGGCTGCTTCATTAAGATGTGACAACGAGTGAAGAGACACAGCTGGTGAACTACTCCCTGGTTGAGTGTACTGAACCCTTGCATTGTTGTAATTGTTAACATTAACACAACATACTCGCTCCTGTGTTTGCCGAAGGCAATTATCAGTTACACATTTTTCTCTTATCCAAAATACACAATTTCTGCAACACTTGCAGTAACAGAAGCAACAACATAAACTTACAACAATCACAATAATTACTCCCAGTATTGAACTCCAGGAGGGTATATTTGCATACCATTTAGCAAAATTTTGGCGTTCCTGTTCTTCTATTAATTTTTGCACTTCGTCGGTCTTGATGCTGGCGATCCGCAAGTCATCCGCTGACGACATGATGTTCACTAATGGCACTTCTAACTGTAACTTATCAAAATCACTGGTTCTGTCATTGTCGAAGCAACAATCAAAATTTAGGGGTGCAGTAGGCATAAAGTCTACTGTGGAATTAATATCAGTTGATGTGATTGCATACAAGGTTATATAGGAAGTGAAGGCCTTGCACCCTTGTGCAAGAGTGAGTTTTCCTTCATCTTTTATCTCCACCTTTTTTGTTTCTAAGGTACACAGAATTGTTACCGTATCTAGGTAAGGAGCTACAAACAACCATTGATTGCTTAAATGTAAAGGTATCCAGAAGGTTTTTTGAATTTTTAACATCCTAAGCTCACAGATGTTTGGAAATTTTATAGTAGAGGGATGCAATAAAGTGGCTTCACAATCTGTGCCAGGTACATAGGTTTGAATTGGGATTTCTTCTTTACACACAAATTGCAAATGGTTTGGCATGTAACAAGCCGTTAACTCATTGTGAGACATCTTGCCAAAATGTTGATGTATAGGGTCAGAAAAAATGTACTCTTTGTTAGAATTTATAAAAACATAATTGTTACCCTGTTTCACGGGAAAGGGAAGGGTTTTGTACAAATGATATATGGTGCTAGATATAATAGGAATGTCTAATACATAAACTAAATACTGGTTGTATGCATAGGTGTGAGGTACTATGATTCGTTGAAGTTCTGAAAAAGGAAAGTTAGGATAATCCAACCCACTTGGCAGCTTATGACTGTGCAGAATTTTCTTAATTTTTTCAATTGTTAACAACTGAGGCTGAAAGATTCCCTGTTCAGCGTGAACAAATGTATCTATTAAAATTTCGAAACCATGCTGACTCTCATATAATCCCCTCTGAATAACTCTTATTTGCTCATTGATTAGACTTACCATCTTAAATTCTTCCTCTAGGCTACTCATCTGTTTATTAGTATATTTTACTAATTTATCAAGGTCGGATTTTAATGTTCTTTCATTTTGGTCAACTCTTTGTAAAGTTAAATTCACTGAACTAATTGTGGATTTAATTACTGTTAACTGTTCCTTGGATATATGCAAAAACTGGGCCTGTTCATTTTCAAGATGAGAAATGTGTTTATTATACTCTTCTGCGTCTGACTGTGATAGTGTACCAAATAAAATTTTGGCAACATCACCTACAAAATTCAGCACGCCTCTTTTTGTTCTAGTTGACTTCCCAACCTCATCGGCATGATTTGAATTTGAATTTTTAAGGTATTTCCCCACTAAATCTTTTAAATTGTCGATATACCTAATTTTTGCCCTTAGGTATTGTTCAAACGACCCGCAATCTGTCAAATGGTAATATGCTTTAGTCTTTAAATCTGAACAGAATTTAGATATCTGACGTTGGTGATCTTTAGTTTGCTTCCATATTGAACGTGTTGGTTCAAGGTTGACATAAGAGATAACCTTCCATTGCATAGGGTAGAACATGATAGTGCCTACTTCATCGAAGTATATGCCTGTTCATGATTCAACGCTCTGAACATCTTGCAAGTTTGCACACTTAGTCCATAGTGCCAGCAGCGCTATTATTGCAAACTGTGTCCTTATCATGCTTGCTATTCCCTGAAATTGAAGAGAAATATGGTTTTAGCCTATTCATATGCACTTCGTGTTGTTTTCTCTTTCCTAATTCTTGTACAACAGCATTAGAACCCTTTATTTTCTTAATTTTAAATGGACCCTTCCAGAGAGGCTCTAATTTATTTCTTGCCTCTACTTTTAACAGCACTAAGTCGCTTTCATCGAAATTAGCGGCGTTGGCTTTCACTCTTTCACTTTGAGACTTTTTGAATTGTATCAACCTTTCTTTGGCAATCTGGTGACAGTTTTGCATTTTCTGTTTCACTTCCTGCACCAAGTCATCATAATTATAGAGAGGTTGTGGTACTTGTTGTAACACACCCGGTATATTAGCCTTCCTACCGAATATAAGCTCATAAGGAGTGTACTTGGTGACTGAATGAGGAGTAGTGTTATATGTAAAACATGCGAACTGTATCCATTCATCCCAGTCGGGATTTTTAGGCTCGCAGAAACATCTTAGGTAATTCACTAAAGTTTTATGAGTTCTTTCTAAAGCTCCATTACTTTCAGGTCGGTACGCTGTAGTATTTATCTTTTCTATTTTAAGTAATTTACACAATCGTCTAAACATGTCACTCATGAAGTTGGTACCTTGATCTGTAACAATGCTAGAGGGTATTCCAAAAATTAATACAATGTATTTCATAAAGGCAACAGTTACTGCCTCTATACTTTGATTCTCGATGTGTGTAGCTATGATATATTTACTTAGATTATCTTGGCATGTCAACAAATATTTATTATTCCTAACTGTCTGTGGAAGAGGACCAACTATATCTAAATAGATTTTGTTCCATGGTGCCTCTTGCGTGTCTGTAATTTCTAAAGGCTGCTTAATTTTAGGTCTAGTATCTTTATTAACTTGGCAAATTTTGCATTCCCTTATTAATTTTGTTACATCTTGCTCAATTCCTGGCCAAGATGTGTACAGTTTAATCCTCTCAATTGTCCTCTGAATGCCTTGGTGACCCCCAACGGGACAGTTGTGCATTTCCTCAATAATTTTTTGCTTCTTTTCCCATGTTAAACCCTCACTACTAGCTATAAGGCATTCCACTGGGTATCTGCTTAAGCAATCTGCATTACAGTTTCTCTTACCAGCCCTGTATTGTACTTCGTATTCATATTCCTCCAATAGTAGTTTCCATCTCATTAAACGCGAGCTGGGGTCCTTAACATTAAAGATCCAAACTAGTCCACGGTGATCCGTCACTATTTTAAATCTTCTACCAAGCAAATAGGGTCTGAAGTGTTTACAAGCCCATACGATTGCTAATAATTCCTTCTCAGTAGTACTGTAATTTACTTCTGCCGTATTAAGCGTTCTACTCGCATAGGCTATGGGTTTATCTTGCCCCAGTTTACCCTGACTCAAGATAGCACCTATCGCAAATCCACTAGCGTCTGTAGTCAAAATGAATGGTTGTTCAAAATCTGGATATTGTAAGAGAGGCGCATGTGTAAGTTTATACTTTAGTAAGTCAAAACTGGCCTGTTCCGCCTCATCCCAAACCCATTCCTTATCTGCTTTAAGTAAATTTGTTAAAGGTCTAGCTACTGCGCTGAATTGATCAATGAATTTTCTGTAATAACCAGCTAAACCTAAAAATGATTTTATGTCTTTAGGCGTCTTTGGAGTGGGGAAGTTGCTAACAGCACTTATCTTTCTAGGATCAGGTTTGACACCTTTTGCTGTTATTACATGGCCTAGATACTGTAATTCTGGTCTCAAGAATTCACATTTATCAGGTTCAACTTTGATATTGTATTCTCTTAATTTTGAGAGTACGTCTATTAACTTATCATTGTGTTCCTGCAATGTTTCTCCTAAAACTAAAATGTCATCCATATATACAAAGCACCTATTTCCAATGGATTCTCTAAGTGCAGCATTCATCATACGCTGGAACGTTGCGGGGGCAGACTTCAATCCGAAGCACATCATTTTATATTCAAAGTGACCACTTCCTGTGCTAAATGCTGTTTTGCATTGGTCTTCAGGATTAATTGGCACCTGTAAATAACCGCTAGCACAGTCTAGGGCAGAGAAGTAACGGGATCTGCCGATCTTATCTAAGATATCCTGAATATTAGGCAAAGGGTAACTATCCCCTACTGTGACCTCATTCAATTTTCTGAAATCTATGCAAATTCTCCATTTTCTTTTTCCCGACGCATCCTCTTTCTTTGGCACTACAATAAGAGGGAAGTTCCATTCACTTTTACTATGAGTAATGATGCCCTGTTCTAACATCTGTTCTACCTGCGACTGGATTTCTTGTTGGTGGGCTACCGGTAATCTATAATTCTTTAGTGTAATTGCCCTTCCTTTTGGAATACTTGGAGTAGGGATTGAATGTTCGGCTGCTGTAGTAGCTGTTAATTTATCCCCTGGTAACTTGAAGACATCGACAAATTGTTGACAAATTTGTCTTATCTCTTCGGCCCCCTCGTTTATATGCTTCAGCCTTAGATTATCATTCAAAAGTTTTATTCTTTGTGCAGTGAGTAGACTTTCTGTTTGTTTTTCAGGTCTTATCTGTGTGGGAGGTTTTATCAATTTGGGAACAGTATTCGCTACTAAAACCTCTGAAGTTACATTAACTAACATACAGGTGAACGAGTCTTCACACCTAACTAGACTAGCTGCACAAATCAAACCTGGCTGTAAAATTTGATGTTCAATATACCTAACACCTTTTTCCTGTGTAGGGAACTGTACCACAGTTTCACTATAAGGAGGTACCGTAACTGACTTAGTTAATACATAGCCATTTTGTGAAAGCCAATCTTGCCCCAAGATCATATTTAAATTCCTTGGTAATTTCTCTACCACATAACAAGTAAGTTGAACGGGTTCTAATGTGTTTGCTATCTCAAGAGAAACCTTTCCTTTGACTTTTAGTTTATTCCCACTTATCCCTTGGATTTCCATCTCACTCTTTTGTTCATTAAACATTTGCAATGAATTTTGTGTAACTAATGAAATTTGTGAGCCTGTATCAATAAGAGCTACTCCTACCTCTCCCACCAATTGTGGACTTAGTACAAAAATCTCATATGGTCCTAGACCTTTACCTTCGGTTTCTTGCCCTGAAACCACATTTTTAACACCTATATTACACCTTGGTAAACTAGAAGCGTCCCCCTGTTTACCTGATGAGCGAGAGGCGTCCCCCTGCTCACCAGAATCCATGTAACATTTTTTGTTACCACTAATGCGCGCATTATCTATAAATCGTGACCCCTTGCCACAACTTTCCTTACAGCCAACCACATGGGCCATCTGTGGCTGTTCAGACAGCCCAATCTTTAGTTTCCCTTCCGGCATTGGCGTGCTTCATGCCCTTGCCGGTGACACTTTGCACACTTGGGTGCATTACCACAATTCTTAGCTATATGCCCTTTTTCCTGACACCTATAGCAGTTACCTACTGAAGCTATATTTACTTCCTTCTTTACTTGAGATTTAAAGTCCCTTTTTCCTGCACTACCTGCAAAATTCGACCATCCCTGGTTAGGGTTTCCTTTGAACCTATTTGACCTTACTTCACTTTCCTCCTGCAAAGCAGTTTCTACTAGCTGAGCTAATGAGTCATCCTCACTACGTGTTTTTACAATATATTTAACCCTCTCATCTTTAAGGCCCGCAACAAAAGTTCCTTTTAAAAATTCGCCTACTAGACGTAACCCACCTTCCACTAGCCCCGCATCTATTCTCTCTAATCTACTGCGAGCTTCTCTCCTTAGATCGACTCCCATAGAGTCTATCCTGGATCCCCATTGGGCTACCGTTTCTGCTTGTCCCTGTCGAGACGTAAAAAGCAATCCAGTGTAGTATTCTAATGTTCTTCTAACTGCATAATTCTCCTCAAGAATTGCCTTAACGTGCTCCCAAGAATGTCGTTCTGTTCTAGCTAATAATTTTTCTTTAGCATTCCCGGTAATTTTTGATTCAATGAATTTTAGAAACAGTTGTTGCTTGTGAGGATGTACTACTTCTCTAGCTGCCTCTACACCATCTATAAATTCTCTGAGATGTTTTGGATTACCGTCAAAGGTTCTAGATATAAGTTTAGATGCCTCAATAACAGAAATATATAGTTCTGAATCAATCCCCCCATTGTCATTTTCTGCCATAGTGGATGTGGACTAACCTGGGTTTGAAGGGTAGACAGAAGCCTCGAAGTTCGGAGACCCAGTGATGGCCGTGAAGCTCCCCTCAGGGTAAGTCTCCTCTCGCGTCGAGTGCTGCTGCTGGCTTGTCACCAAAGTTGTCCCTCGGGCTGCAACAATGGTCGCTTATAGCAGCCTTCTGCCTACGGACTCGTTCCCAGCTGCCTTCTTCAGGTACCGCGGCGCCTTCGGAGTCCTCTGGAGCGTTGACTCCTCGAAGTAGGCTTCGTCTCACCTCGGTCAGACAAAGTCCCTCCAGCCTGGTCCAGCAGTCGAGAAGAAATCTCTGGTTGGTAGTGAATGGCTCTCTGCTATCCCACCGCTGCCACCATGTAACGTGTTCACCAGGTGATGTGGTTAGTTTTCTTCTTCTAAGGATAGGATTTAGGAATACTTGAAGTTCACTTCTGGTTAGGAATTTAAGAGAGGTATTCTTTCTGGGATAGGAGTAAGTAAGGAGAAAGAGCTAAGTCTTTCTCACAGAGAACCTGAGGTGGCTAGCAACACAGAGAAATCCGACGAGTCCAGTAGATAAAGATGTATTTAGGCAGCAGACATGTATGTGAGGAATCTAACAAAAGCCAGTTTTCCTAACAAGAGTACAGTTTACATCAATATTTATATCAGGCCAATGTCAGTGTGCATCAAGCCACTGCGCATGTCAAGTGCCGTGCGTAGCTGTTAGCCCAGCACACATCGTGTGTAAATTTAGAGTAGGGGGTACCTAGTAATGACTGATTACACGTATAACGCAATGCGTAATGAGTAAAGGGTTCAAAGTATTAAGGATTTCGAACTCAGTACTGGACCGATGTTACGCAATAGTCTAAAGGTTATTTGTCCCTCTGGACTGAGAATTGTACTCTGACCTTGGCCTTTACACAAAAAACTTATACTATCGCTGTTGTACACAGAAATGAGTCACATAATTCTAATTTAATTAGTCCTCTTTAAAAAGCGTTCTTTACATCCAGTGCTATACATTACACTCACCTGCTTGCTCCCACTCGGCACCCAACTAGATAATCCCATCCCTACAGCCTCAACTACAGCCAGGTGCCAGGTGCGAGAAGGATACGACATTTGACATTATTTTGTCGAGTTGGTACAAAGTCATTTGTAGTCTGTCTTCAGTCTGCCAGAATGAACTGATCATGTCCAACAGGACTCTATATAGAATCGTTCGACCTAACTTAAAATCTGCGCTTGCCACTCGGTAACTGCTGCGTCAAGATAAATATTAAAAGGGTTGGCAACATTGGGCAGCCCTGTCTTACACCTAGGTTGATATTTCCTGTCTTAAAACTATTATCCATGCTAATACAAGCCTCTTAATTCATTTTTTTATCATTAAAATTAAATGTTGAGGATAACCGTTTTCAATCATTATATCCCATAGCTTTTGCCTTAGGTATAACTTTATCGCTTTACATAGTCAACCAATAATATATGGGTCTCTAAATTAAATTCTCCTCTTTTTTGTATTATTTATTTTACTGTTAAGACACAGGATCTGCCTTGCCTGAATCTGTGTTGTTCATTGTTAAGTAGTGATTCGGTTATTACATTTAATCTTTTGCTAAAATGTTTGCTAATATCTTATAGCTTGTGTTTAAGAGACTGATTCCACTATAATGCTTACATTCATTTTTCTTTCCTTTTTTAAAATACTGGCTTTGTATCAGCCATTTTCCATTCGTCTGGTATCTGTAGGCTGCACCGACAGATATTTAAAAAAATGTAGTAGCCGCATTTTAAAACATTCTGATGCGCACGTTATCAATTCTATGTTAATTCCATCATTTCCTGGTACTTTATCATATTTAAATGATTTTAGTTTAGTTTCTAATTCATCTACTGTAATGGAGTGTACTTCTTCATATGTAGTACTTAATTGTTGCTTTTGATTATCCGTAGAATAATTCCACAGTCCTTTGAAGTATTGAAGCCGTTCTTCTTCTGAAATATTGTGTAATTCTAGTGTATCTCTTCCCGGTTTGTTTAAGTATCTCATAATTTTATATGCTGTTGTCTGATTGCCATGTATATCACATTCTATAATATCTCGCTGCAATTTTCTTGGCTTTCTTTCAGCTATTGCATATTTTCTTCTATATTCTATTGTGTATTTGTATTTAAATATTTCAAATATGCTTCTATCTTTGCTTTTATTAAAAGTTCAATATGGTCATTCCATATTCGTAATCTTTTAGTAGTTGTAGCCTTTATCAATATTTGTTTAAGGTCTTCCGATTCTGTATTGACATTTAAACTCATCGCTCGTTGATCGAATTTCTCATCCAATCGTTGGCAGTAGAATCTCCTTACACTGTCTTGTCTCAGTAGGTGTACTTTAAACGTTTGGTTTTTCCTTATATTCTCAGGTTTCCTTGCTTTTAATTTATCATATCACCTTTTCATAGTTTTATTTTAGTCATTAACATGAAATGATCAGAAGAAGTGTCGCAGCTTCTATGAACTCTTGCATGTAATACTTGCGATGATATTCTATTATTTACCAGTATATGGTCTATTATGCTGCATTGTCCTCTACTATCCCATGTATACGAGTCATTCCACGTCAAATCGAACAAAATATGGCAAAAAACGACCTTAATCTCTCAGATTTTCTTGCAATTGTTTTGGGTGTTTTGGAACAAAATACATTTCACCCGTGTTTCTTCATTTTATATAAAAAATTTATTTTGGCAGATATTAATTTTTGAAATGTCCCAAAAATCGCGCTTTCCTCACTCTTCGATCAATCATACCTCCGATTGTAATGAAGAAAATTACTTGATCTTTGGCTCAAATTAAAGATAAATCGCAGTATTTCGTGAGGTACTTATTAGAAAATTTTATTAATTATTATTAATATTATATTTTATACGATTAAAGTTTTAAAGTTAGATTATAACATAAACTCGACCATTTAAAAATCTGGAAAAAAAAACCTAAAATACAATGAAGTTTATTCAATATTCTCAGATAAAATCAGAATGGAGTCTCTAATAGTTCAGTTGTAATTAACTTTGCAAATTAGTGCAGCGGAGTCGCGAGGTAGCGGTAACGCCTACAGTAACCTCGCAAAAATTGCCACCTTCCACTACGGCAACTGTCCACTGCTTAAGGTTCCATGAATGTTACAACAGTACAGTAAGGAGAACACTTCTAGCTGACACTATTATTTGTACACTATTAACATCTTCAAAATGTTTTTAAAATATGGATTTTAAACTAATGTTTCCATACAACACACAGCTTTACCTCCTTCTTCGAAAGAAAATTGTTACACTAAAGCTTCAGTTTTTGACAAAGGAATAAAGGAGTGAAATTTTAAAGCACAGCTGGACCCTTCGTTCTTGGCCCCTGACCTGGACTGGAAGTCCTGTTGGCGAATCCATAGCTTTTGTCTGTTTCATCAGCTCATATTGTATAATTCTGTGAATGAAACCATGCACATGGGGTGGGAGGGGGAAGGTAGTGATGTCTGCATGATCTGAGACAGTCTTGCTATTTCAAAGGTGATTTTTTAGTGCAGCGTGCAGTTGAAGACATAGATCTTTGCGATAAAGAGTGAATATAGTGAATTTGTGAGACATTGATCATAGCGTAAATCAATTATGCCACCTGTACGTTCTAAATTAGGGACCAAAACATTACACAGTCAGAGTAGAGAAATTATTTCAAATGTATGGACGTACATGAAGGAAGAAGCTAAAAGCAAAGACTAGACTACCAGTTGGCAGGCTGAGAACAGCCCGAGGTGTGTCATGCGTGTACCTGCCCTTTTAAGGGCTTAACCACTTTATGACGGGATGTGGGGTTTTGCAGGATGGTGGGTGAAGATTGAGGTAGTAGGTTTTAAGGAGGTAGCAAGATTTTGCTCCTCAGCGGCTGCTTATTCAGTGTGCTACTTCCGTTGGGCACTGCTGGTGTAGGGGTCCAAAATGGAGGTTCGTAAAATTTTGAATTTAGAATCCAAGCTTATCTTGGAGGACTGTCAAGGTTTTCAACTTTCGCTGTTGGAGGGGTGTCTCCTTCGTTACCGGGGATGCCCGCAAGCCATGCGGGGAACCCGGTGTCCCACACGCGTGCGTTCAGTGGGGTCATAGTCCCCAAGAGACCTAACCAGGGCAGTCCTGTGTTGTGGAATCTGGTCGTACAATTTGTTTGCCCGGCGCCTGATTTCGTCCTCCACGTACGGAAGAGACGAGGCTTCGTGCAGTAGTCTCGAAGGGGATCTGCGGCATACAGAATAGATTATCCGAAGGCCTCTATCCTGTATACGCTGCAGACGCAGGAGATGGGAATCTGCGGCCATGCCCCAGATTTCACAGGCGTATAGAAGGAGTGGGATTATGAGAGCCCGAAAAAGGCGTAGCTTCAGAGGAATTGGCATCCCCGACCGCAGCATTGGGTATAGTGAGGCAGTTGCCCCGCCGGCCCGCGCTGACAGGTCGTTGATGTGTTCCCGAAAAGTAAGGCCCTTATCGAGCTTCACTCCCAGGTAGGAGATGGAGTTTACCCATTCAATCCTTCTTCGCAGATAGGTGAATGTGGGGAGATTGGCGGGGAATCGGCGCTTAGTAAAAAGTATGGCGCGGCTTTTCTCCGGGTTAATGGACAATCGCCAACGCCTGCACCATTCTTGGATGAGGCGGAGGTGTCGCTGTATTGGGAGGAAGGCTCTGTTAGGGTGTCTGTTGTGTAGAGCAACACGTCGTCAGCATACTGGGCTATGTTGACGTGCTGCTCTGTAGATAGGTCGGCCACGTATACGCTGAAGAGCGTGGGGGATAGAACAGAACCTTCGGGGACTCCGCCTCGGATTGGCCTGCGAAAGAACTGCTTACATCAGATTTTTTCAATAAAAAAGAAGCAAAAGTTCAAAAGCACGTATCAGATGCCATAGGAGTATCAGAAAGAAGGTACATTGTGGAGATATTTTTCTGTATGGACTGTACTGCCTTAGTAAGAATCTGAGTAGCATAGCTGACGTGGCAGTTCGCAGGCTGTCTGCAGTCACCTGGCTTGTTACTCGTCCGTGTGCGCTTGCAGGTCTCCAGAAAAAAAAAATTGTAGCAAATGCACTAATGCAAGCTCCATAGTTTTCAACATCTTATTTTATAGATAAAATGTCAGGGAATACGTTATATTTTTTTTAGATTTTTAAAACGTCGATTTAAATTTTATTTTTGGTTTTACAAAATATACCGTCAAAAAAACAGTCCAAAATTTATGTGTAATAATGGTTGATCGAAAGTTGTTGAAAGTGTTATATTTAACCTTTCCAGTGCGCCAAACCCCAACTCTCAACTCTATATGAACTTAGAGTAACAAGTGATTTTATATTACGGTGCGCGCAGAAATTGCTTAGTTTCTAATAGCCATAACTAAGCAAGTAATTTAAAAATACGGAAATAAAAAATAAGGGTCTCCTATTTTGATGCCTATTATTCATAAAAAAATTTTGAACCTCCTAAGAAAAAGTCGTGTTTTACGGGTGTTCGATTTGACGTGGATTGACCCATACTTGTGCACATCTCTATGATTAAAAAACGAGTTTGTAATTTTGAAATTATTAATTACAGTGACATTTCTCAGGCTTTTGCAATTTTATTAACCGTCGGTTCTCCGTTGCTCCCTATCACATTGTTCACTGCTAATTGTCCTATTCTTGTATTGTAATCTCCACCAAGGACCAGCCCATCATTTTTATTTAAAGAGTATACATGTTTGTGCAGTTCTTTATAAAATGCTTTACTCTCTTCTTTTCTCCCTTCCTCAGGGGCATACAAACTTATAATAGTCATGTAGCCTCTTGATGATTTTGTTCTGATATTCATTAATACAAGTGTAACTATGGATTCTCTTTTTATGTTTTTATGCTATGTTTATAGCAGTGAGACCCCAGATTAAAATAGTAGATATCAGTTCCTCAGAACCCTGTAATTTTTTCTTCGTTTCTGACAGCAAAGCTATGTTCACATTGGCTTTTCAGAGTTCTTTTTTTAATTTTAATTCTTTGTTTGTTATTCCTCTCACATTCCAGGCCACAATGTTTAGTATTTCCGCAGTAGCTTTATTCATAATGTGTTTTCTTGCCTCCGTCGTCATATTTGAATCCATCCAGCTATTTCTGTTCTGAGCTGCTTGAGTAAGTACACTTTTACTTGGATGGGTTACCAGCCCGATCGCAAAACCCACTACCAGGAGGACCAGAGTTTAAGTTCGGAGTACTCTCTCCTAGGAGATTGTCGACCAAGGCTATGGAGCTTTTTCCTCCTTCTTTGCAATAACCCCAATAGTAGGGTTGCTTCTTCCACCAAACATGCTGTACCGAACATTTCTTGTTCCAGATTTGTTGGTGAAGACTTCGCCCATAACTCTGGACAAGGGTCTATCTTTTGGTGCTTTTTAGTTTCCAAGGCGATAAAAGACGTTCCTTGAACACAAGGTGAACAGCTTATCCCGCTAGTCTCTCGGCTGGCTGATTGCAGTATCCGCAGTCACTGGGCGATGGGGTGGGTCCCAAGCCAAAATATGTACATATGTTACATTGCAAAATACCTACGTGCTGCTGGGGATCTACTTCTGTCTTAACAATATTGTTGGCTTGTTTTTAAACAAATAATTGCTAATAAAAGTTAATTAAAATGTTAGTTAAGTAAGTTAATTATAAAAACACCCCATGATAAACGTATTATACAAAATTACATCGGTGAATTTAAAAGCACGCATATATGATCCATTTTATAATCAGACTGACATCGCAACTAGTGTCCACAGTAGTAAAGCGGGACTAGTTCTTATCACGTTATAAAATGGACTGTAGATAGATACTGTAAAAATTTCAATCTGATATACTACTAAATAGCTTTTAGGACGATGGGATACGATTTAAAACTACTGTTACTAGAAATTTAGAGCCAACTCACATTTTCTTCTAGTCTACTATGACATTCCAAACGGTATCCAAACATTATGACGCACCCCTGGAACAGCTCAAAAATTCTCTGCTTTGAGAATCCATTTCCTGGTTCATGGAACCATTCTGAAAACTGCCGTATCTTGAATCGGCTTCAGTCAGAGGCTACACGTGATGTGTATGTCAGTGTTAGAATTCCGAATATTCTCAGAATCGGAGTTTTCAAATACAATTATCTCAAAATTTGAATCCTGGCATATTGGAGCGCGGTGAAAATTGCTTATTTAGGCTATTAATTTGCTCTTGCAGTATTTATTTTCTCGTCACTTAACAATCTAGGTTGCCTTTATCTTTCGATAGAATTGAAGTGAAAAAGAAAACTATATTTTACATACGCCTTTTCCTACCCACAATCGTTTATTTTCATACCTGTTCTACAAATCATTCCTAAAAAGCTTGATTTTCATCTGGTTTGTTTTAATCATGATAAATGTTTGTAAGAATTGTTTCAATATACATTTTCTAGTATGTGCACAGGAATCAAAGTTAATGGCCGTTTATGTACCATGCATAAGGGCGTATAGGAGAATGATACCACTGATATTAGTTTCTAATCTTTTCCTTCTGAAAATATCCAAGAACACAAAAATATATTAACCAGGAATGCAAGTGCATTAGTCACTTGGTAACGTTCGAATAAAGCTCAGAAATAGGCCCTGTTGCTTTCTATACAAAGATGGAACACACTGTAGATATTTAATTTAGTATATTTCATTCATTATATACGAATTCCATAGGTAGCGTTATCAAACAACTTACTCTTCATTCCTTTGAATTCATTTGCTTACAATTTCAATGACTGAAAATAAATCAATAAAATTAAACATGATATGAAATAAAGTATTTACGTGTACATATTTCAAGATTCGTAACTCATGGTTAAAACCTCACTTTCAATCGTTGTAACGTAAACTACTATTTTCAATGTTTAGGTTTTCCAGGTTGACTTTAGCTGTTGTGCCACCTAGCAAGTATGTAACATGTTTGAAAAATATTCGATTACTCTTTTTATGGCATGAGTGCATCCCTTATAAAAAGCTACTTGAGATATAAATAAAATACCTCTTATTTTCATTAAGTCCATATAAAGTTGCCACAGTTGTGAGGCGGGGATATATGTGACACGGTGTTTTAATATACCTACTCCCTGCTTCGCTGCTGCCAGCTCAGCAAATTATACCTACTTAGGTACACAGTATTAGTTCATTCTAAATGTCTAGATCACAAAAAATGTTTTCCGTGTATTTTCTTTTCCTTAACGTAAAATGCCAGGATTTAATGTGAGGATTCGATTATTTATAAATTAGCAAATACGTTGCATATTATTTTAAAACTTTTTAAATATTTACATAGCTATTGAAATAATCTCCTAAAAAAATGTTTTCATAAATTAAATGCTTTAAGATGATAATAGTTTTGTAGTGAAATGGTTGAGAATTTAGTGCACTCATCCTTAAGAAATTTCATTGTATTTATACTCTCTCAAAACAACTTGGCATAAAGCCACTCTTCATCACTGGTTTGCACTCCTGAACACCATTATCATCTTTCTCTTGTACCGTCTGGAGAGGGTATTATTCTTCGATTTACGATATCGTATTTCCATTCTTTGTGGCATTTGTGGTCAAAAATGGTTTGTGAAATATAGTACATTTATTTGTTCATATTTTCCTAATAAGTTGAAATATGCATTTTTTGGTCCTTATTTCTGTGGGCAGGGACACTTTTATAACAAAGAGAAGTCAGATGTGTTCCGTTTGCGTAGCTCGCAGCTTTGTCTGTGTTCTTTGCTACCTAGAAAGGTAAATTGAAGGTAATCCAGATTTATGTATACAATCTACATACATTATATTTATCTGAAGTACAAAGTAGGAATATCAGTAGGGTAGTTGAGGGAAGGCTGGCACACTTTTTTATGGGCAAGATGGCCGCCATGCGTAATCTAAGCATTACTAGGTAAGGTGGTAGGGGAAGCAGGACGTTGTAGGTGTTTGAATGAACCTCTAGGGATAACTTGTAAAGCCTATAGCAGTGTATGCTAGTTTATGAACGTTCATGGTAGTTGAGTAAGACGTTCACTATATCGATGTAAACCGCCAAACGTAAGAGCTTTCTCTCTTGATTGAATATGTTACCCCAACATAATGACACCTCGCCCCCCGCATCCTCGCGCTAACCTAACCTAACCTAATCTAACCTAATCTAACCTAACCTAGCTCCCACCCTTTTTACTCTCGCCTTTTATAATTTAACATAACCTAAGCTCCCCATACTTCTACTCATCTAACCTAACTTAACCTATCCTAAGCCCCATACTTCTACTCGTCTAACCTAACCTAACATAACCTAAGCTTCCCATACTTCTACTCATCTAACCTAACTTAACCTAACCTAAGCCCCATACTTCTACTCGTCTAACCTAACCTAACCTAATCTAACCTAACCTAACCTAACCTATCCTAGCTCCCAAAAACCTATACCGCATACTTCTACTCGTGTAACCTACCCTAATGTTAGTTAACCTAAGCGAGCATAAACCTTCCTATTTATTAAAATATTTTAACCTAACAACCTATTTCACTCCTAGTTTACTTCAGCGTTCTATTCTTCTATAACCTATTCTAAACTTTACACCACACCATTTCGCATTCGTTTACAGAAGTTTTTCAGCAACTTTAGATACTTTGAAGCTATTAGACCCCTGACGTGCGACCCTAAGCATTTTCTAAACATTTCACGGTATGTAAATGCTATTTAGGAGTTTTGATAGGTATTTTAGCCAATTTTGCGCATTCTGGGGACTTTTACGAATTTTTTAACGTTTGTCCTGATTTTTCGGTGCTCTCACGTCCTTAGCATGCTTGATACTTTTAGTGAGACTGCAGACCCCTTTTGCGATTTGTTATGCTTTCATGGTCAATTTTCATCCTTTCGTAAATTTATGATGTTCTTGTCAAGAGCATTGCTTACGATCTTTCTAAGACTAACCTAACTTAACTACAAGCCTCTTTAGAGATACTTCATCGTTATTTTACATTATTCATGTTTCTTATCCCTCCTCCCACTGTTTCTTAAACTATCATTAGAAGACGCTGTAACCTTGTTGTTCAGCTAGCTGTTACCTCCGTCTTTGTACACTGTTACAGTATGCTATACATATTAACCTCATTTAACGATTCTTTTGCATAGTTCTGTATGTTCTAATGATAACACATCAAATGTTGCCTACATTCCTTCTAAGACTATCCTAACCTAACCTAACCTAACCCAACCAACAACCATCATCACCAGCGTCACTATAACCTGTACGACCACAAACACCTCCAGCACCACCACCTCCATCATCACCAGCGCTACCATAACCTACATCACCATCATCACCAGCGTCACCATAACCCGCACGACCACAAACATCTCCAGCACCACCACCTCCATCATCACCAGCGCCACCATAAGCTACATCACAATCACCGCCAGCACCCACCACCGCAACCACCACCACCACCACCGCCACCACCACCACCACCACCATCTCTAACGCCAGCATATCCTACACCACCGCCATATCCTGCAGCTATTATATATAGTATGTTTGACATTTTTCCATATCTAACTTGAGGAAGCTCTACGTTCCATTTAGAGTATTATTTACAGCTTTATTCAGCTTTTTTCCTCCTATTCTCCCCCTTTATAGAGCTTTAAACTTCTACTAGAAGATGTCCTAACCATTGATGTCGAATTACTCTTTATACCTATTTTGCCGTCTACCACAGAATTTTATTCAGTTGTATGATCCTTTCGCTTAGTTCTACATGTTCTAGAGGTATCATCTCGAACACACCGAGTAGTTTTTCTAAGTCTAACCCCATTTATTATGATCTAACCTGCTTTTTAAACGTTCTTTACAGCTTTATTCAACGTTGTTTTCCTAAGCCTTTATAGAGCTTTAAACTATCACTAAAAGATGATCTTTCCGCAGATGTTGAGGTACTTATAGCTCAGTATTTTTAAGATATATTCAGCAATATCTTTGATAGTATTTTAACACAATCTTCTGTTTATATAAAGTTAATCAGGGTATACTTACTTTAAGGTAGTAGGGTAGACGCCTCTCCTCTTTTATCTGGGCTGGAGACCAGCACTAGAGTTAAAGTCTAGTGGCAGAGTTAACGCCTCCCTTTATAATTTCTATTTTGCTTCTTTCTTCAACAAGCATCATGGGAGCATGGAGACCCCACGTTAGCATTTTTTTTATTTTTTCTTCTTTCTTCGTCAGACATCATTGGAGGCGTGAAGGAGTCAGTTGATTAAATTTTCATGTTCTACAGGAGGCGTAATGGAGAAAATAATTATCTTGGGGTCTAAGTTGCATTCTCTTACGTATGGGTTGCAACGCTGCAATGCCCGTACGCATACGTTGATATTCCATCCTCTGCAATTACTCTCTTGTCATCATGAGGCGACAGAGCTATTTTATTAGATTCAACTGTGGAAACATTATGATGTTGCGATAGGATTAAGTTCATAGGGGTTCTTACGATTTTTAAAGTTTTAAGGCACTCCATATAGCTGTTGAAGCTGATGTATTGCTTAATGGCGCTATGTTTTATGCCTTTGATCTTTTTTATCACAGAGCCATCAATATCGAGAGCATACATTTTAGGTCTGAGACCAACGAAACGGCGAATGATTTTACCACTTGCCTCATCTTTAAACTTTCCCAACACGTTCTTGTTTTGTGTAGAATAGCATATATGGTTAGCAGGGTAATCCGCTGTATCCAGATGTTCAAGCATGTGTAATTTATCCTGGTATATATCAGCTGTAGTCACTCGATGGATGAAAGAATCTGTATCCGTATATAACAGTTTAAGATTCTCAGCTCCATAATATGGAAGTAACACATCGTATTGATACGAATACATTAGCGTCTTGGAGATGTCTAGTACGCTCATACCAATGTATATAGGCTTGTTGACCACTATTTTACGAGAAGCCATATGAACAGCTGCGAGATTAGAACCGTATATAGTTCGATCGATAAATGTAGGCTTGGCTATTAGTTTTTCTAATGTTTTGCTGTTTGCTACAAGACGTATATCCATACGATTACGAATATTTTCCATTGTTTTTCCAAATATCGCATTATTGAAAAGTTTGTACAAATCCTTCTCGAAATCGTTTCTTGCTTGCTGTCGTAGGCAATTATTAAATTCGACGTAAGGCTTTAACCAACAAGTTTGACGGAATTTTAGCACTCGATGAATCTTTGACAGTCGTAGACCATGACTAAGAGCCTGTTTCGAGGACATGTAATGAACCACATACTTCTTTCGGGATCCAAGATGGGCAATTAATTTCTTTGAAGACGATTCCCCCGGTTTCATACTCTCGGGCAGAAAGGGTAAATCATTATGTAGTTCATGCAGCTCTGCAGGATATTCCACATGAACCTCCAAGATATATCCAAAGGAATCATCCCCCTTCAACGAGTCGAGATGTATATCTTCAGGAGAAACCCACGTAAATCCACCATAAGGAAGAGCGTGACACATAGCCCAACCGTACTGGTTATTGGCGTCTTCGTACGTAATAAAATGAGAGGGTTTACGAGGATCATACTGCTCCATATAGATGTTGTTAGCCTCAGCATACTGGTGAGAAACCTGGCATAACCCTCCTCTTATACCAGATTCAACCATGAGTAGCTGATCGTAATCAAGAAGCAATTCCAACTCGATTCCAGTATACAGCAGCATAGCATCCCATGTAAGTCCTGGAGAAGTAAAATAATGTGCTGGATCCACTTTATGAGTTTTCAGGGTTTGGTTTCTAAATGTCTCGAAGACATCCCCTAGGAGAAGAACATCCGAAATTAAGTACAAATCACTGTACTCTCCAAGGTTTCGGACGTTAAAGTGCTTCCACACGCTCAGAGCATGATCATAGTCCTCACTCCTGATTTCTTCGCTGTTTAACCTGTTGTAGAAGGCATCCCTAGGAGGCAAACATGTATCGTTCAGGGTATCCCACGATGTTACGTAATCATAGGGAAATACCCCCTTACGAGTCATCAAGCCAATGTTCTCTGCTCCAAAGTACTTCGCTGTTTCAGGATGCGTTTCAAGGTTCTTTGCAAGCTTCTCCAAGCTCGTACTGAGGAAGCGGAAAGTATCCACAAATCTGAGTTTAATATCCCCCACATACTTGGAGAATGATATATAACTTTCCTCTGAATTTGGTATAACCTCTACTCTTTCGCTAGTACACCCCAGTTCCTTAACAATGAAATGAGAGTCATACCCACTCAGGTTATGCATGAAGACAGGTATATAATTAGGTGTTTTACAAGCCAGGTTACATTTATTGTGTAAAGGCCCTCTGTAGGCCCCGCTTATATGTGAGTGATCGCGAACCTTCCAATTATCTTCTGTAAATTTATGTTCACACAGGTAGCATATTGTAGAAGCATCGAATGATTCTTGTTCTTCAGCTGTAAGATTCAGAGGTTTCGCAGATTTGTATAAGTCACTAATTTTATTTGCCAGATCCATCAGGCATTCCATAAACTTCTGTGCAGCGTCAGGCCCTCGGTAAACATGCGGTTCAGTAGGAAGAGTTGTTTCTAGTTGTTCAACACTGGATGATGGCTTCACATAAACACAAAAGCTCATAGGAGAATGACTTTGATAGGGAGTTGTGTAGGAGGTTTCAGTGTTAGAGGAGCAGGAATAGAAAGGGGTGAGAATACATTCAAAATCGGCGTAGATAACATAGGGCAGTTTCAACATCCTCTCAACGTTCTTGAATTTAACGATAGAGTTATCCTTTGTAGGCATAACGCATCTAGCAATACCATGTTGTCTACATATTTCACTGTGCTCTTCCAATCTTTCCATTCCACATCGTCCATGTTGGTCATCAAAATGACTGAAACATCTTTTACATGTATATATTTGTCCATGATGTTTAGTTTTCTGACGACGAATAAGCTTCTCAAAATCTTTTATATACACATAGTGATGCTTACCAGCTGAATCACTCAACAGAAGAAGGTCGCGGTGATCATCTAATTCTTCATCAATCACCTTTATTGGAAACACTTCATGTTTATCATCCACTCCAAACACATTTAGGGATATATTATTGAGTTTTTCAAATTTAGCGATTTCGCCCAAGCTCGTAGGAAACGAAACGCATGAGAAGTCGTATTTTTCTTGATGATCCTTGTACTGCCTCACCCGCTGAGGATTCTTTTGAATGAACTTAGCAAGCATAGCATACATAAAGCATTTCTCGTCGCTATAGTTCTGAGGGTTTATACAGGCTTTTTTCACATCCAAAGATGACGGTAGAGGAATATAGCTGCTCCCTCGAAGAAGATTATACTTGTTAATACGTAGTCGAACGCCATCAACACTCAGAAGAGCCCAATTACTCCCTTTCAACTTACTTTCCTCCATTTCAACACGAAGTTTCTCGAATCTTTTTTCCAAGATGGCATCCAAGTCACTGTCTAAAAACACGGCATGATTACGCGTTTTGAAGGCTTTGTTAGTGATGTCCCCAACAGCATTCACAAACTTAACATTCAGCCATAATGTTAATTTTCAAACTTTTATGAGCCCGCAGCTCCTTCTGAACAGCATGAATTATGCGCTGCTTAGCCTGCTGCAGGTATGAATTTAGATCCTGACTTGCTGGGCATTGGATGAAAAACGATTTCAGTCGATCCTGAAAAGCCGTTTCATATTCTACAACATCATCTTCATCAGGAGACATTAACAATAATTTATGCTTAGTAGGTTCGAATTTGACTTTCTTAGCATCTAGAGCCCTATCACAGCGCCCTTCATGTACATCCCTTCGATTTTCAGTACCGTAAACATCGGCACAATGTCTACACTCGAAAAACTCACCACATATCAGCTCATGCCTCTTCTTATGATAACCGCGTAGAAAACTCTTGTCACATTTGCTGCACCTATAATCCGGTATAGCATTCAGAACCGAATCCATTACTACACCATTCCACATCTTTATAATATGTAGCGCAACACTTGTAAATTATATAAATCAATAAATGCTTATAGCAGTTTCCACTGACTCGCCTTAATAACTTATCAAAGCTATTGAACAGTAATCTCGCTAAGAGAAGCTGATGTGCTCGACTCGAAGGATAACTACTGAATAACTATCTAACCTCAAGCAAACCCTACTTATTCTGAAAGCACGGATCTCTCAGGGAACTACATAATTCAAGATCACGCTTGCAGCGCCTTATAGCGGCTTCAATCAGTACTAAAACGCACATTCTACAGATTTTATACTTTTATGATGGTAAATTATATATTAGTCATCAACTATCCGTATTTTTATTATTTTTTATCTTTTTTACGTACTTTGAGACAAATCCAGTTCCGAATTAAGAAGCGAAACGATAGCTACGTATCTTTAAGTAACAAACACATTACTTTTAACGATATCGAATGACAGTGATAGAAGCACTTGAACATTATTTAAACGCTTAGAAAACCATTTTTTTCGCTGTATTTCATAAACTTCAGCATTAGAGTCCTATGACGTCACACTCAATGTTTGCTACCTCCAAACATGTTTCTACAAGTCTAATGACGTCACGCAAGCACCATACAGAAGGCATAATTCAACGACAAAGACATTAGTTTTAACTATACATTCCCACAAAAAATAAACCTATTTGAAAGCGTCTTAACACGTTAACTTCAATGCATGTATATATAAAACCTCTAATATAACAATAAAAAGAAAGGCAAAGAAATAAAGAAGAAATAAAATAAAGGGAAAAGGAATTAACAGAAAACGCCCTTCGAAACGTGTTTATTCCTTATATTTCATCATTCAACACTTGTACACCCAACTAGCATAGCTAAATGACGTCACACAGTAGCGGCGACGTTCTGTCTACACTCCTTCAAAACAAGTTCAGACAGGAGAGTCTCCCCACCCTCGAATCCACGTAGCAACATTATGAGAAGGCCGGCAGTAACCTCCAACCCACCAGAGTGAGTATGTGGAACGTGAACACCCGACAACGCTTTTCACCGTTTAAAGCGTATTTGCATCATTTCTTTCCAGGTACTCATCAATCATTGTACTACACACATCATTTAGATCACAATACTTAGCGTTGTATGCTATAATTTGTAATTTTCACGATTTTATACTCATTTAATGATTTAAATTCAACATTTCTAGCGTTCACCATCTTCTTCTTCTTCTTCTTTTTCTTCGCCCATATTTTCACCTTAGTTCTTCTGTTCTCGTTCTCCCTCGTGATAGCAGAGAATATGTACGTAAATGATCGTTATTAGCTTAAATATTAAAGAAAATAACAACATTCTCCGTCAATTATATCTAAACAGCTTTTTCCGAGTTGTCCATGATTAAGGATTCTGGAATCAAGGTAGGCAATGTTTCTCTCAATAAGAGCATTCAGTAATTGATTTTGCAAATAATATCACTAATTTAAGCTTTATTTCGAGCCTCTAAGTCCGCTAGTTTGCAAGGTATTTAAATGGACCCTTAGAGATTCGAACTAGACCCGCAGTATAAAAATTACCAATTTATCCATAAATCAGGACTACAGTATTTAACTGAAGCGTTTAACTTTTTATTTCATAGCGCTATCTTTGTTTATTCACGAATAAATCGACTTTGAAGTAATTGCCCCCTCCCGGTAATCGAACTATGAGTCGTAGGGATAAACTTTTCTAATATATCACTTTATGCGTCAAGTTACCCTAATTTGTCTTTACATCACTATTCCAAGAGTAACAAATCGCGATATAGGTAAAAATTCAATAATTCTCCGCAAGGTAGGAATCGAACCCACGGTACCTCAGCTCTAGTATGTTAGAAAATAATTGTCCTTAACGTGTATTACCATATAAAGTTTATTTCAGTCTTCTAGCTTAAGCGATTCTCGAGATAATTAAATTCACCAAATCAGGATTGGAACCCAAGACTCCAGGATTCCGATCATACCACAAAGGAAAGCTTATTACAATACCAATTTAATAAAGTTTATTCGAAGTTTTATCACTAATAGTTTAGGAATTATTCCAATAACAAAAGCATTGATTGCACGGGAATCGATCCCTACACCCCGGTGATCTTCAAAGTTAGATCAAAAGATGCGCCGTTTTATTAGAAGATAATCAACGTTTACCACATTTCGATATCTCATTTAGTTTACCAGCAATCAGCGATCACAGAGTAGAGTAAATGTATACTGGAATCGAGTTGGAATTGCTTCTTGATTACGATCAGCTACTCATGGTTGAATCTGGTATAAGAGGAGGGTTATGCCAGGTTTCTCACCAGTATGCTGAGGCTAACAACATCTATATGGAGCAGTATGATCCTCGTAAACTCTCTCATTTTATTACATACGAAGACGCCAATAACCAGTACGGTTGGGCTATGTGTCACGCTCTTCCTTATGGTGGATTTACGTGGGTTTCTCCTGAAGATATACATCTCGACTCGTTGAAGGGGGATGATTCCTTTGGATATATCTTGGAGGTTCATGTGGAATATCCTGCAGAGCTGCATGAACTACATAATGATTTACCCTTTCTGCCCGAGAGTATGAAACCGGGGGAATCGTCTTCAAAGAAATTAATTGCCCATCTTGGATCCCGAAAGAAGTATGTGGTTCATTACATGTCCTTGAAACAGGCTCTTAGTCATGGTCTACGACTGTCAAAGATTCATCGAGTGCTAAAATTCCGTCAAACTTGTTGGTTAAAGCCTTACGTCGAATTTAATAATTGCCTACGACAGCAAGCAAGAAACGATTTCGAGAAGGATTTGTACAAACTTTTCAATAATGCGATATTTGGAAAAACAATGGAAAATATTCGTAATCGTATGGATATACGTCTTGTAGCAAACAGCAAAACATTAGAAAAACTAATAGCCAAGCCTACATTTATCGATCGAACTATATACGGTTCTAATCTCGCAGCTGTTCATATGGCTTCTCGTAAAATAGTGGTCAACAAGCCTATATACATTGGTATGAGCGTACTAGACATCTCCAAGACGCTAATGTATTCGTATCAATACGATGTGTTACTTCCATATTATGGAGCTGAGAATCTTAAACTGTTATATACGGATACAGATTCTTTCATCCATCGAGTGACTACAGCTGATATATACCAGGATAAATTACACATGCTTGAACATCTGGATACAGCGGATTACCCTGCTAACCATATATGCTATTCTACACAAAACAAGAACGTGTTGGGAAAGTTTAAAGATGAGGCAAGTGGTAAAATCATTCGCCGTTTCGTTGGTCTCAGACCTAAAATGTATGCTCTCGATATTGATGGCTCTGTGATAAAAAAGATCAAAGGCATAAAACATAGCGCCATTAAGCAATACATCAGCTTCAACAGCTATATGGAGTGCCTTAAAACTTTAAAAATCGTAAGAACCCCTATGAACTTAATCCTATCGCAACATCATAATGTTTCCACAGTTGAATCTAATAAAATAGCTCTGTCGCCTCATGATGACAAGAGAGTAATTGCAGAGGATGGAATATCAACGTATGCGTACGGGCATTGCAGCGTTGCAACCCATACGTAAGAGAATGCAACTTAGACCCCAAGATAATTATTTTCTCCATTACGCCTCCTGTAGAACATGAAAATTTAATCAACTGACTCCTTCACGCCTCCAATGATGTCTGACGAAGAAAGAAGAAAAAATAAAAAAAATGCTAACGTGGGGTCTCCATGCTCCCATGATGCTTGTTGAAGAAAGAAGCAAAATAGAAATTATAAAGGGAGGCGTTAACTCTGCCACTAGACTTTAACTCTAGTGCTGGTCTCCAGCCCAGATAAAAGAGGAGAGGCGTCTACCCTACTACCTTAAAGTAAGTATACCCTGATTAACTTTATATAAACAGAAGATTGTGTTAAAATACTATCAAAGATATTGCTGAATATATCTTAAAAATACTGAGCTATAAGTACCTCAACATCTGCGGAAAGATCATCTTTTAGTGATAGTTTAAAGCTCTATAAAGGCTTAGGAAAACAACGTTGAATAAAGCTGTAAAGAACGTTTAAAAAGCAGGTTAGATCATAATAAATGGGGTTAGACTTAGAAAAACTACTCGGTGTGTTCGAGATGATACCTCTAGAACATGTAGAACTAAGCGAAAGGATCATACAACTGAATAAAATTCTGTGGTAGACGGCAAAATAGGTATAAAGAGTAATTCGACATCAATGGTTAGGACATCTTCTAGTAGAAGTTTAAAGCTCTATAAATGGGGAGAATAGGAGGAAAAAAGCTGAATAAAGCTGTAAATAATACTCTAAATGGAACGTAGAGCTTCCTCAAGTTAGATATGGAAAAATGTCAAACATACTATATATAATAGCTGCAGGATATGGCGGTGGTGTAGGATATGCTGGCGTTAGAGATGGTGGTGGTGGTGGTGGTGGCGGTGGTGGTGGTGGTGGTTGCGGTGGTGGGTGCTGGCGGTGATTGTGATGTAGCTTATGGTGGCGCTGGTGATGATGGAGGTGGTGGTGCTGGAGATGTTTGTGGTCGTGCGGGTTATGGTGACGCTGGTGATGATGGTGATGTAGGTTATGGTAGCGCTGGTGATGATGGAGGTGGTGGTGCTGGAGGTGTTTGTGGTCGTACAGGTTATAGTGACGCTGGTGATGATGGTTGTTGGTTGGGTTAGGTTAGGTTAGGTTAGGATAGTCTTAGAAGGAATGTAGGCAACATTTGATGTGTTATCATTAGAACATACAGAACTATGCAAAAGAATCGTTAAATGAGGTTAATATGTATAGCATACTGTAACAGTGTACAAAGACGGAGGTAACAGATAGCTGAACAACAAGGTTACAGCGTCTTCTAATGATAGTTTAAGAAACAATGGGAGGAGGGATAAGAAACATGAATAATGTAAAATAACGATGAAGTATCTCTAAAGAGGCTTGTAGTTAAGTTAGGTTAGTCTTAGAAAGATCGTAAGCAATGCTCTTGACAAGAACATCATAAATTTACGAAAGGATGAAAATTGACCATGAAAGCATAACAAATCGCAAAAGGGGTCTGCAGTCTCACTAAAAGTATCAAGCATGCTAAGGACGTGAGAGCACCGAAAAATCAGGACAAACGTTAAAAAATTCGTAAAAGTCCCCAGAATGCGCAAAATTGGCTAAAATACCTATCAAAACTCCTAAATAGCATTTACATACCGTGAAATGTTTAGAAATGCATGAATAATGTAAAATAACGATGAAGAAGTATCTCTAAAGAGGCTTGTAGTTAAGTTAGGTTAGTCTTAGAGAGATCGTAGACAATGCTCTAGACAAGAACATCATAAATTTACGAAAGAATGAAATTTGACCATGAAAGCATAACAAATCGCAAAAAGGAGTCTACAGTCTCATTAAAAGTATCAAACATGCTAAAGACGTGAGAGCACCGCAAAATCAGGACAAACGTTCAAAAATTCGTAAAAGTCCCCAGGATGCGTAAAATTGGCTAAATACCTATCAAAACTCCTAAATAGCATTTACATACCGTGAAATGTTTAGAAAATGCTTAGGGTCGCACGTCAGGGGTCTAATAGCTTCAAAGTATCTAAAGTTGCTGAAAAACTTCTGTAAACGAATGCGAAATGGTGTGGTGTAAAGTTTAGAATAGGTTATAGAAGAATAGAACGCTGAAGTAAACTAGGAGTGAAATAGGTTGTTAGGTTAAAATATTTTAATAAATAGGAAGGTTTATGCTCGCTTAGGTTAACTAACGTTAGGGTAGGTTACACGAGTAGAAGTATGCGGTATAGGTTTTTGGGAGCTAGGATAGGTTAGGTTAGGTTAGGTTAGATTAGGTTAGGTTAGGTTAGACGAGTAGAAGTATGGGGCTTAGGTTAGGTTAAGTTAGGTTAGATGAGTAGAAGTATGGGAAGCTTAGGTTATGTTAGGTTAGGTTAGACGAGTAGAAGTATGGGGCTTAGGATAGGTTAAGTTAGGTTAGATGAGTAGAAGTATGGGGAGCTTAGGTTATGTTAAATTATAAAAGGCGAGAGTAAAAAGGGTGGGAGCTAGGTTAGGTTAGGTTAGGTTAGATTAGGTTAGGTTAGGTTAGCGCGAGGATGCGGGGGGCGAGGTGTCATTATGTTGGGGTAACATATTCAATCAAGAGAGAAACCTCTTACGTTTGGCGGTTTACATCGATATAGTGAACGTCTTACTCAACTACCATGAACGTTCATAAACTAGCATACACTGCTATAGGCTTTACAAGTTATCCCTAGAGGTTCATTCAAACACCTACAACGTCCTGCTTCCCCTACCACCTTACCTAGTAATGCTTAGATTACGCATGGCGGCCATCTTGCCCATAAAAAAGTGTGCCAGCCTTCCCTCAACTACCCTACTAATATCCTTTCCAATTATGTTCCACAACAGCTGTCCATTTAAAAAACTGTAACCTATACAATAACTTAAATATTTCAAAATCAGTTCAATAAAAGTGAACGTAAATGTCTGCAGATATGTACCCAGTGAATTGGACCGTACCTAAATGTATTACAACTACCCATGCTTTGGTTTGAAAGCCGTCATTACGTATTGTTGTGATGTTCGAATTTTCCATTTCAATATACCTATTGCGGTCCAATCAAATTTCGCCCTGTCGTCTTCAAAACCATAAGGACATGATACTGTGATAAAAGCTTTTGTGAAACAGCTAATAACAGCAGTAATGATTCTTTGATTCCATACGACAAAACATTTCACATAAATAAAATTCAAAAAGATGCCAGGACGCCACATTTTTTGTTGAGTAGGAATGTTTGCTATACCTCTGTACTTTTTGTTGTAGCTAAATGCGGCAAAATAGGGTGTCTGTACAGCCGAGGCTTGGGAACCTCCACTTTCTGTGAAAACTCATTTCATTAATGGACACACATGTCTATAGGCTCCACAAAATATCAATGAAACAATCATTTCTTTCTGTTAATTTAGCAACATCTCCCTATGTGAAGAATTTAAGATTTAGTATTATCAGTTGTTTCGCTGAGGCTTTTGATTTGTTCTTCATGCTGCCCCTTCATTTTAGAGAATTCTACTACACCTATGTAACTTTCATCTGTAATAAAGTGGTAACAGCAGAACCACTGCTAGACAAAATGAAAATGTTTGGTTAGCCGGGAACGGTAAATTTGAAGTCCAGGATAACATAACATGCATTATAGTCACATACGTTAGCACTGAAGAAGTAATTGATTTTGTAGTGCTCCAAAAGATTACTGGGAATTTGGAAAAGACAATATATAAATCGATATTACTTGAAAATGCTATAGGTATTGAATTTGTTATTTACCATCATCACGGCCATCGTTACGAACTGTCTAAATTTCACATATTGGTAGTGTTCATTTCTCGTAACTGTTCCCTTTCAAAATTAGATTTTACCCTCACCATCATAACGTGTCAATGTGTCTCTGTTTAGCATAAGGTAAGGAAAGGAACTGTGTAATGTAATACACTCAGCACTTCCCATCATGTCAAGTATGGCACCTTCACAGCAGCAGATACACTCTCACATCAGATAGTTAACTATTGCCCAAACATTTCAACTTGAATTGCTGGCGTACGGATAAACCTAGAAAATCCAATTTTCGTACACCTATTTAACTTCGATTTAACCTGAAAATGCACTTTTTAAGTTAACAGGGCCTTCAAATACCAAGTTTGGTATTTAACTTATTTTTTGTTTTTGACTTATACTATTCGAAGACACACACACACACAGACACACACACACAGACACACACACACACACACACACACACACTGTGCGAACATTTTTCAAATGATACTCAGGGAGTCTCAAAGCGTTTATTTCCGCTAAAATCTCGAATTTTTGGTAAACAGTGGAAAAATTAAATAATTACAACCAGTGAATGAATTTGCACGCCACGATCTACCTAGGCACAACGTAACACGGTATTCTTTGTCACACGCTGCTATAGGCTTCTATTATTAACAGCATTTATCAAAGGTAAGCAAGCCTGACGCATAACTTCCCATCGTTAGCTGAAGTTAAACCGCCAAGTTTGAAACAAACAACAGTTGAGCGGGAGTGTGAAATATAAAAAATATTCAGGTGGGGAAACATGTACATACATACCAAATGGCCCATCTCACCCGGTATCGGGGTGAGTACTAGTTGATAACCCTTGGTGCGTTAGAGGAGTTGCAGCACCCACCGTGGTAAATCCAGTCATACAGACGGCCGTGGCGTGAGCGGACTTCCTTCGGCTTCTTAGCGAAGACCAGAGGTGACAGGTAGTTCCCAGGTTGAATTATTGTGTGTACACTATAACCAACCGAAAAGGTTCTTTTAATGTTTTGCACTTTACTTACAGGGAATAAACTCCCTCCAGTGTGTTAACTAACATTACGGATTACAGATTGTAAAGTACCATAACAAAATACACGCAAGCATGAGGGCACGAAATGTTTCATTGGCACTTGTTCCTTTCTTATTAATGTTATTGTATTACTAAAATTATTATTATTATTATTATTATTATTATTATTATTATTATTATTATTATTATTATTATTATTATTATTATTATTATTATTATTATTATTATTATTATTATTATTATTACTACCACTACTACTACTACTACTACTACTACTACCACTACTACTACTACTACTACTACTACTACTACTACTACTACTACTACTACTACTACTACTACTACTATTACTTTGACTATTACCAGTGCTCTTTTTCTGGGGCAACGCTGGGGAACGCGTTCCTCTAAAGATTTTCTGAAAACAAAGTTTTAAAACCACTTATTTTCCCGATTAAGAAGTAGAAAATGTTATTTTATAGTTTGGTTTTATTAATATTTGTGGGGTTCGTTTCCATTTACAGAGGTTGTGGTAGTGTTAGACTCTCTCCAGCATTCCAGCATTCGAGAACAGGTCGTACAGATTCTCCTGCACAGCACCTAGCCTCTTATTGCGACTTTATCTGTGCAGTATAGAAGGTGTTCCAAATGTTTTCAAGCTTTTGTGTCTGTGGGCAATGGTTTCTTCCTGCATACCTATGGATGCAGGAAGGGGGCAGGAATAGGTGTTGGGGTAATTATTTGTTAGATGATGGGAGTGGCATTACCATTATCCAAGGGTGTCCTTAGGAAAGCGGTAACTTTTCCTTCTACGAGGTGCTCTGTGGTCGTATTGACCTTGTGCCCGTACCAGCTGATTGGTGTGGAAATTCAGTTTGGTGTGCATGGTTCGGGATCGCTCCTTTACCAAGTCCATGATGTAGGGTACTCCGGAGTGATTGTGAAGGACAAAAGACGGGAATCTACTCCCGATATCATATATTGTTCTTAACGCCCTATTCTGCACTGTCTGCAGTTTGCGGTAAATGCGTAGTTTTAGGTACGTGGACATGGTGAATCGGAGGATAGGGTAGAGCTGTCTGAGTGCAGCGTGACCGAGTCCGGCCTTTGCGCGGACGTGTGGAGCGTATGTTAGCCCGCCGTCGAGGAGAATGCCTAAGTATTTGGCGGAGGTTACCCATGGGATATTTCTCCGCCTGAGCCGAAGTGACCGTTCCGGCCCCCAGTGGCAAACCTTACCTAGGAGGAGAGCGGAGCTTTTCCCCGGACTAATAGCCATTCTGCACTTCACACTCCAAAGGCCGACGGCGTCAAGTTGTCGTTGAAGGGGAGGGAGGCAATATCTCACAATCCTGTTTTGTGCCATGAGGACGTCGTCCGCATACTGGCATGTCGCAGTGTGCTGTTCCATGGGGAAGTCGGACATGTATGCTGCAAAGAGTAGCGGGGAGAATACACTGCCCTCTGGGACTCCTGCCGCTATATCTCTTACTGTGGACAGTCTTCCTTCCACTTTCACTCTGAAAGCGCGGTGAGATATGGGGGAGGGATATTTGCCTGCTTTAATTTGTACAGTAGGCCTTGGTGCCAAGATGTGACGAATGCCTTTTCCACGTCCAGCAGAACTGCTATGGTCTTGATGTTTTCCTGGAAACCCAGGGCAATCTTCTCGGCCACACGCAGCAACTGCATGGTCGTGGAATGACCCCGACGAAAACCAAACTGGTGATCCGGTAGTAGTTGCCTATCCTCAAAAAGAGGCGTTAGACGGGCGAGGAGCAACCGCTCTAAACATTTGAGACGGTTGGGAGAATGCTGATGGAGCGGTAGTTCTTAGGAAGGACTGGGTTCTTGCTGGATTTCAAGATACACACCATTCTCGCCGCCTTCTAGAATGCTGGAAAGTGGCGGAGACGTAGGCATGCATTGAAAATCCGGGTCAAACGGACGACAGCCTTTTTGGGTAGGTGCTGGGGCATAAGCGCCGTGACGACGTCATGTCCAGGTGATTTTTTATGGTTCAGACTTTGGATTTCAGATATTACCACTTTTGATGTGATTATAGGAACTTGGATCTCCTCGTGTAGCTGCCGTAGTTCCTCATATAGGAAATCCATGGTTGCTTCCACAAGTTCCGTAAAGTCTTCGTCTTGTGGGTCCTCCCGGGGTTCGAACTGCACCTCAAGGTTGTCCGCGAACACAGTGGCTTTCTCTTCTGGCTCGAACGCGAGGCACCCACGAGTGCCATACAACGTATGCTGGTATTGGGTCTTGTCCTTCCTCAATGCCCTTATAATCCGCCATGGTTTATTTTCTTGAAGGTTTACATTCTGAAGAGTGTTTTCCCAAGCTGTTGTTCTATGCGCACGGAGCAGTCGCCTTGCCAGGGTTTTGAACCTCTGGTATACTGCTCCTTTCCTGGAATGGAGGAAGCGTTGCCATAGCTTCCGAACAGTTGCCTTGTCTTTTAACAACTGCCGGAGTTCTATAGGCAAGGTCAGGAATGTTGGTGGGAATGCGGTGAGTGTGTGCGCGTACCGCATTTAGGATCTAGTGGGAAAAATCCGTAGCTGTCGCTTCCAACGCTAAGATATCATCGATGCGTGATCGAGGGTCAACGGATTGGTTGAGTTCTAGACTGCTGCATCCCAGTCGGTCTCATGTGTGCAGTCTGAGTTTAACAGAGCTGGCATAGCTACTGTGGAATCCACCACGACAGGGTCCTGGTCGGAATCCAGCTCATTAATTGCCAAGAGGTCAAAGTGCAGTGGCATGTTTTTGGTGATCATGATGTCTAAGACGTCAGGCCTGCCGCGCGCCGGATGGAAGGTTGGACCTCTCGGCCCGTGCGCGACAAGGTTTGGGTCTCCGCTATGAGGCGGTAGAGCCCGCGCCCCCTCTGGTTACTAGTGCGACTGTACCAGAACCCATGCTTCGCGTTAAGATCTCCAGCGATGCAGAATACTGGGTGTAGGTTAAGGAGAGTGGTTTAATTTGCTTCATAGAAGCGATGATCAGGTGGGTCGTAAGCCGCAATCAATAACGTGTTCATACCTCCAATGGCAAGCCTAATGGCAGTAGACTCCACGTGTTGAAGGGCAGGAAGAGGAAAAGGAGTATGAGTGATATTGCGTTTGATGAAGATAGCTGTACCACCGCCCTGTCGGCCAACCCGATCTGACCGATGGCCGGTTAACTTGGCAGCGAGAAGTTTATACCAGCATGCAGACGTGTTTCGGTAACCATGAGGATGTCGATCCCGTAGGATTGTACAAACTCTAGATTGCCTGGACGTTGTTCCCTTACGCCATTAGCATTCCAGAAAGCGGCGCGTAATGGTCTACGCACAACACGGTAGGTCATTACAGTGAGGATTTTGGGAACAGCTGCTCTAGTGTTTGCAGCAGGATTTGGTCCTTTTGCAGGAGGTCAACATTCTCGTCCGTCAGTTGTTGCATACACTTCCGCAGTATGGGAAGTGTCCGACTTATCACGTCCCCGAATCAACTGGACAGGGTGCTAACTTCCTCGATGTCTGCCGAGGATATAGCACCCCCGAGTGGGGCCAATGGGGCCTTCGGAGTGGTGCGTGCCGGTTGGGCATTTATGGTTTGGGTTGGGGCCGCGGTGGGTACTTCGGCAATTTGAGCTTTGCACCAGACGCGGCCTCTCGCTCTACTAGAGCTGGCCGCTGTCTTTCAGCCCATCTTTCTCGCTTTCCGCGAGAGGGGCGTGGAGCTGCAGCAACTCTACCCTCCACGCTAGTGGCTGGTGCAGTTTGCACAGTTTCAACTTGTGCTAGCCCAGTTTGTGCAGTTTCAGCCTGCTGCACGATGTTTTCAGCCTCGCTAAGGGCGGCGGCGAAGGTCACCCATGTGCGGACTGGTGCCACATATTTTGGACCGCAGCGGCGGTTGTCAATGATTTTTTGCCGCAGTTCATTCCCCTTGTAAACACTTACATGGGGTTTGTGGCAGTTGGCGCACTCTTTTTCATCAGTGACTTTGTCGCAGTTTGCAACGAGGTGTTCCCCTCGCAGGCATCCGAGCTTTCGTTTACATGCCTGGCTGGAATGGTGGAAACCTATGCATCTGCGGTATTGGGCTGGACCATCTTGCCCATAAAAACGCTCCACCTTGACCACAGTGTGGAACAAGGTGCGCACAGCGTCTATGAGCTGTACTACCTGGCCTGGAGCTTTGTCCGTCACTACCAGGTAAAGTGGCATTGGCACTTTTTTGGACCCCTCCTCGGTCGAAATGGTCTTTCTCAGCTGCGCTGCAGCTGAGATTCCAGTGTCATATTCTTCTTGGAACGCCTCTTTTATATCCTCTGGTGTACACCCAGATGCGCCTTTCCACATTGGCACGCTGGAGTGAGTAGGAGAAGAAATGTATATTCTGCTTCCTCAAAATCTGCTTCGCCCTCTCAAAGTCCTCGGGCGTATAGGTTCGAATGTGAACCTTCCTTGGCTTCCTTTGTGCCTCGAAGCCCTTGACCAATTTGGCCGCTAAGAGCTTCATCACTTGGATGTGGTTTTGGAACGAATCCGCTATTATAGGCGGAATCTTTGTGCCCCTCTTGGTTAGGGGTGGTTGGTCGGCCCCTTGTGGGGGATGCAACGAGTTTTGCGAACATTTTCGCTTTCTTCTGCACTCAACGACGGTGAAGCCGTCGTCTTGCGCAGTGTCGTTCTCCTCGGACTCTGTCTCAGACAGCGGGAGGTGTGGATTGTTGGTTCCAGATGATGCTGGTGGTACACGCTGAGGGGCCGTGGCCTTCCTCTTAGAACCCTTGAGCCTTTTGGCCGAGGGTTCTGCCACTTCAAATGGGGTAAGTTGGGAACCAGTCGCAGGAAGTTGCCCGTCTTGGTCGGGTGTCTTTGTGGTCGCCATCCGGCTGTCCGCAGAGGACCGGATCCCCTCCTTAGAAGAGACGCTTTTGGGAGCCATATCGGCTTCGAGTATTGGGCTAAAAGTCCTTACCCTAGGCTGTGGCCCTACGGAGCCACTGTCTCATCTGTCGGTGAGTTTTAAAGTCGGGGGTTTACCTGTTCTCGATGCTTGATCTCACCAGCTCACACCCCTCCAAGAAAGCAGAATCGATGTTGGGTGTACCCTAAAGCTTGCTTTTCAAGCCTCTTATAGGGTATAGGTTGCGCGTTTGTTCTTGACGAATGACCTTGATCAGAAATCCAGTCAGCTTGCCTGCCCTTAATAAACAGGTCAGCAAATGTTTATTCTGCGATAACATACACCTCTGTTTTCCTCTGTCACGTTTGTGTATACAGTCAACTGCAAAAGCTTTGTGCGGTACGGATGTATGCATGCAAGTGTTTTATAATAGTGCTAGTTAATTACGTAGTTACGTGTTACTTACTCGTGACAATGCCTCCTCCATTGTCAAAAATAAACGGAAAAACTCTGCATAGTCAAAGTCGCGGGATTATTGCCAATGTTTATGAGTATATGAAGGAAGAAGCCAAACATAAAGATCGATTTTCTCCAAAGTACTTCAAAGAAATTCAGAAGGTGCAAGAAAGAGTTGCTGCAGCCACCAAGATATCACACAGTTCAGTTCACAGAATTGTGGGAGAGAAACGAAAACACGAAGAGGAAGCAACTTCCTTTGGTACACCGGGAAAGAAGCATGCCGTCCCCAAAAGAATTACTAAAATCGACGATTTCGACAAGTGTGTAATCCGATGCACCGTATACAATTTCTATGCTACGGAAAAGACTGCACCTACATTAAAAAGACTATTACAAAAATTGCGAGAGACCATCAGTTTTCAAGGTAAACTCACTAGCCTTCAAATTGTGATTAAAAAATTGGGCTTTAGGTGGAGAAAGACTAGAAATAAAAGGCGTGTTCTGATTGAAAGTCATAAAATTCGTTCTTTGCGCGAGACCTATCTTACTTGTCTCGGTAAATACAGAGCTGAAGGACGCCCAATAGTTGACGAAGATGAGACTTACATACATAGCAGTCACACTGTCCCAAAAAGTTGGTCTGATGACAGTACTTCAGGTTTCATGGCACCTGTATCCAAAGGGGAACGACTCATTATAGTGCATGCAGGTGGAAGGTCTGGATTCACACCAAATGCTCTCCTTATTTACAGATCCCAGCAGAAGACAGGAGACTTTCATAAAGAAATAAACACTGAAAACTATATCAAGTGGCTTCGTACAATGTTAATTCCAAATTTACCCCCTAACTCTGTTTTAGTAATTGACAGTGCGTCCTACCATAATACACAGTTAGACAAACCTCCAACATCAAATTCTTTAAAAAAAGATATGCAGTCCTGGCTGCAAAATCACCACATTCCATTTGATGAGCACAGCACGAAGACGCATTTGTATGACTTAATCTTAGCCAATAAGCTGGCCCAGAAGAAATATTTGATTGATCAAATATTGGCCGAACATAACCATACAACTTTAAGGCTTCCACCGTACCACCCAGATCTGAATCCCATTGAGTTAGTATAGGGAGACGTAAAGCAATGGGTAGCTGCTAGAAATGTAACATTTAAATTAAAAGATGTTGAAAACCTCTGCAGGCAAATATTTGAGGAAACTGGGCAAACAGAATGGGAAAAGGCATGCCGTCATGTCGAAGAAATTGAACAAGAATACTGGGATAAAGATGCCATTGTGGAAGAAAGGATTGAGCAAATTATTATCCAAGATAATGGAATGGAAAGCAGCGACGAAAATAACAGCAATTCAGACGAGGGAGAAATGTCGGGAATAGAAGAACTGCAAGAAAGTTAAGTGGAAACAGTTATAGAGGTATAGTGTATAATACGTGTGGCTAATATTACTGGAAGTGTGATAAATTGATTTGAGTGTTGTACTACTTCAGCTCAGAAGCATGTGGGTAAAGGCACATCATCTCACTGCAGACTGTACCTCCGCTCCATGCCAGCGCTCCTGCAAAAGGTGAGTAAAGACTCACATCCAACCTTTCATATAAAATTTTCATTCGTCAAGAAGTAACGCACAACCTGTACACGCGGTTTCTGCGCTGTTGCCTGGCACGGTTGCTCGTATCGCTCCACCGCGGTCGCTGCGGAAGTTCTCCTGCTGCACTGGAAAAATATGGAACTTCGTTGCAGAATTTGTGGAGAAGTTGGGAAACTATGACCAGAGAGGAACAAACACAGGCGTGGGCTACAGTTTCTGTCATCTTATGGGGATGCGAAGAAAAGCCAGATGATCTCTCTGCCAAAGAAAATATTCAAACATAAGGAAAGTTCTGCTCATCAAGCTGGAGTTAAGATTTTACGTAACTCCAAAGAAAACACTTTAGGAAAGGCCTGCACGAGAGCCTTCAAAAACGAAAAAGAAGTGACTGCAAATGTATTCCGTGTGGCGTACAAAGTTCCCAAAAATTGCCAGGCTTTTAATGATTTTCAGTGTGAGATTGAACTTCAAGAATTAAATGGAGTAAACATGGGCTGCATTTTAGGCTCTGGAAATGCTTGCACAAATATTATAAATCATATCGCGGTAGAGATGGGAAAGACTATTCTAAATAAAATAATTACTTCCTGATGCAAAGAATATCAATAATGATTGACGAACTTACGACGATTAGCCAACTAACTTCTTTGATAACTTACTTAAGAACAAAGCTCCCCGAAATGAATGAGCCTACAAATGTTTTTGTAGATATAGTTGAGCTGCATGAAGTGACCGCTGAAGATATATACAGTACATTGTTAGGGTGTTTAAATGCCCATGGCTTTTCTGCCAATCTCCGAGGAAATTTTGCTGCAATTGCAACAGATGGAGCTGCAGTAATGATGGGAAACAAGAAAGGTGTTATAACACTACTGTAAAAGAATTTCCCACAGACTTTAGTCTGGCATTGTGTGAACCATAGACTTGAGCTGTCGGTTGGAGATGTGATAAAAAAAGATTTCCTATCTCAAGTAAATCACTTAAAGCCTTTCTTAAATTGTTTCTTAGATAAATTGTACTGCACATCCTTGCGCTTCCAGCATAGTATTCCACCCTACACCACATCCTCGCAGTTTCGACAATGTATTTTGCTCTACAGCGGATGCTTACGTTTCCGAGATACTATTCGGCCATTCTGCACATCCCCCCAGTTCCAACGTAACATTCGACCATACTGCACAACCTTGCGGTTCCGAAACAGCGGCCCTATTCCACATCTTTGAGGTTCCGACATAGCATTCGGCCATACTGCGCATCCTAAGGATACGACATAGTGGCTCTATTCCACATCCTTAAGGTTCCGACATAGCATTCGGCCATACTGCGCATCCTAAGGATACGACATAGTGGCCCTATTCCACATCCTTAAGGTTCCGACATAGCATTCGGCCATACTGCGTATCGTACGGTTACGACATAGTGGCTGTATTCCACATCCTTGAGGTTCCGACATAGCATTCGGCCATACTGCGCATCCTAAGGTTACGACATAGTGGCTCTATTCCACATCCTTGAGGTTCCGACATAGCATTCGGCCATACTGCGCATCCTAAGGTTACGACATAGTGGCTCTATTCCACATCCTTGAGGTTCCGACATAGCATTCGGCCATGCTGCGTATCCTAAGGTTACGACATACTGGCCCTATTCCTCATCTTTGAGGTTCCAACATAGCATTCGGCCATACTGCGTATCGTACGGTCACGACATAGTGGCCCTATTCCTCATCTTTGAGGTTCCGACATAGCATTCGGCCATACTGCGTATCGTACGGTTACGACATAGTGGCCCTATTCCTCATCTTTGAGGTTCCGACATAGCATTCGGCCATACTGCGTATCGTACGGTTACGACATAGTGGCTCTATTCCACATCCTTAAGGTTCCGACATAGCATTCGGCCATACTGCGCATCCTAAGGATACGACATAGTGGCCCTATTCCACATCCTTAAGGTTCCGACATAGCATTCGGCCATACTGCGTATCGTACGGTTACGACATAGTGGCTCTATTACACATCCTTGAGGTTCCGACATAGCATTCAGCCATACTGCGTATCCTACGGTTACGACATAGTGGCCCTATTCCACATCCTTGAGGTTCCAACATAGCATTCAGCCATACTGCGTATCCTACGGTTACGACATAGTGGCCCTATTCCACATCCTTGAGGTTCCAACATAGCATTCGGCCATACTGCGCATCCTACGGTTACGACATAGTGGCCCTATTCCACATCCTTGAGGTTCCAACATAGCATTCAGCCATACTGCGTATCCTACGGTTACGACATAGTGGCCCTATTCCACATCCTTGAGGTTCCAACATAGCATTCAGCCATACTGCGCATCCTACGGTTACGACATAGTGGCCCTATTCCACATCCTTGAGGTTCCAACATAGCATTCAGCCATACTGCGCATCCTACGGTTACGACATAGTGGCCCTATTCCACATCCTTGAGGTTCCAACATAGCATTCGGCCATACTGCGTATCGTACGGTTACGACATAGTGGCCCTATTCCACATCCTTGAGGTTCCGACATAGCATTCAGCCATACTGCGCATCCTACGGTTACGACATGGTGGCCCTATTCCTCATCTTTGAGGTTCCCACATAGCATTCGGCCATACTGCGTATCGTACGGTTACGACATGGTGGCTCTATTCCTCATCTTTGAGGTTCCCACATAGCATTCGGCCATACTGCGTATCGTACGGTTACGACATGGTGGCTCTATTCCTCATCTTTGAGGTTCCCACATAGCATTCGGCCATACTGCGCATCCTAAGGTTACGACATAGTGGCCCTATTCCACATCCTTGCGGTTCCAACATAGCATTCGGCCATACTGCGCATCCTAAGGTTACGACATAGTGGCCCTATTCCACATCCTTGCGGTTCCAACATAGCATTCGGCCATACTGCGCATCCTACGGTTACGACATAGTGGCCCTATTCCACATCCTTGCGGTTCCAACATAGCATTCAGCCATACTGCGTATCCTACGGTTACGACATAGTGGCCCTATTCCACATCCTTGCGGTTCCAACATAGCATTCGGCCATACTGCGCATCCTACGGTTAAGACACGTGGCTCTGCTCCACATTCTTGAGGTTCCGACATAGTATTCGGCCATACTGCACATCCGGTAATTCGTCCGTAAGTCACACTCATTCGCTGTGCACTTATTAAACAACCAAACAATATATTGTTTGCATTATCCGCAATGACTTCGCACCCTTTATTTCGGATAAACGGGGTTCTACTGTATTATTATCATCATTATCATCATTACTATTATCATTATCATTATTATTATTATTATTATTATTATTATTATTATTATTATTATTATTATTATTATTATTATTATTATTATTATTATTATTATTATTATTATTATTATTATTATTATTATTATTATTATTATTATTATTATTATTATTATTATTATTATTATTATTATTATTATTATTGTTGTTGTTGTTGTTACTGCTGTTGTTGTTGCTCTTACACTTTGCCCACCCTAAAAGTTTGACTGCGAGCCGCCACTGCCGTACTGCACATCCTTGCGTTTCAGACATAGCATTCGGCCATACTGCGCATACTTGCACTTACGACGTAGTGGCCCTACTGCACATTCTTGCGGTTCGGCATAGCATTCGGTTCGACATAGCATTCGGACATACTACGCATCCTTGCCTTTCTGACATAACGGCGCTACTGCAGATGCCTGTGGTTCCAACATAGCATTCGGCCACACTGCACATCATTGCGGTTCCGACATAATACTAGGCCCTACTGCACATCATTGCGGTTCCGATTTAGTATTGGGTTCTACCTCACCTCCTTGCAATTCCAGCATGGTGTTCGGTCATACCGCACATCCTTGCGGTTCCAACATAGTATTCGGCCATACTGCACGTCCTTACTGTTCCGACATAGTGTTCTGACATACTGCACATCCTTGCACTTCCAATACAGTATTCGGTCTTACAGCACATTCCTGCGCTTCCGACATAGTATTATGCCATACAGCCCATCGCTGCAGTTCTGACATAGCATTCGGGTCTACTGCACATCCCTGCTCTGTCGACATATTATTCGGCCATACTGGCCTGCCTAGCGGTTCTGACAACGTTTAGGGTTATATTGGAGATCCTTGTGGTTTCTTTTTCTTTTTTCTTTTTTTTTTTTTTTTTTGTTTTTTGTTTTTTGTTTTTTGTTTTGGTTTTTGTTTTTTCTTTTTTTTTTAATTAACGTCCTCCAACATTTTGTCATATCGAACGAATGAATGAAATGAAATGGGTGAAATGATGAAATGATGCTCAAATGAGCCCGAGGTCCATGGAGCTTTAAGTTACCCGACATTCGTCTTCCCAGGGAAAACCTAGGAAAAAAACCTTACCCGGATAACTTACCCTAAGCGAGATTCAAACTCGCGACCTCTTGAACATGAGGCAGACACACTAACCATCACGCTATCGAGGCGGACCTTTTGGTTTCGACATGGTATTCGGCCCCACTGTGCATCCTTGCATTCCTGATATTGTATTTGGCCCTACTGTACGTCCTTCCTATTCCGACATTGTATTCAACCATGCTGATCAGATTTGTGGTTCTGACAAATTATTCGGCCCTACAGCATATCCTTGTAGTTCCGACAATGTATTCGCACTACTGCACATGCTGCGGTTCTGACATAGTATTCGGTTCTACAGCGGATCCTCGCGCTTCCTACATAGTATTTGGCTCTAAACCGGATCCTTGGGACTGTGACAAAGTATTCGGTTCTACAGAGGATCCTTGCGATTCCGACATAATATTCAGTTCTACAGCAGATTCTTGTGGTTCCGACACAGTATTCGTCTCTACAGCGGATCCTTGGGCTTCCGTTAGTAATCGGCCCCACAAGGTATCCTTGTGGTTCCGAAATAGCATTCGGCCCTACAGCACATCCTTGCAGTTCCGGCAAAGTATTCGGCCATACCCGCATCCTGGCAGTTCCGGCAAAGTATTCGGCCATTCCCGCATCCTTGTACTTCCGGCAAAGTATTCGGCCATACCCGCATCCTTGCAGTTCCGACAAAGTATTTGGCCATACCCGCATCCTTGCAGTTCCGACAAAGTATTCGGCCATACTCGTATCCTTGCAGTTCCGGCAAAGTATTCGGCCATACCCGCATCCTTGCAGTTCCGGCAAAGTATTCGGCCATACCCGTATCCTTGCAGTTCCGACAAAGTATTTGGCCATAACCGCATCCTTGCAGTTCCGACAAAGTATTCGGCCATACCCCTATCCTTGCAGTTACGACAAAGTATTTGGCCATACCCGCATCCTTGCAGTTCCGGCAAAGTATTCGGCCATACCCGTATCCTTGCAGTTCCGACAAAGTATTCGGCCATACCCGTATCCTTGTAGTTCCGACAAAGTATTCGGCCATACCCGTATCCTTGCAGTTCCGGCAAAGTATTCGGCCATACCCGTATCCTTGCAGTTCCGACAAAGTATTCGGCCATACCCGCATCCTTGCAGTTCCGACAAAGTATTCGGCCATACCCGCATCCTTGTAGTTCCGACAAAGTATTCGGCCATACCCGTATCCTTGCAGTTCCGGCAAAGTATTCGGCCATACCCGTATCCTTGCAGTTCCGACAAAGTATTCGGCCATACCCGTATCCCTGCAGTTCCGACAAAGTATTCGGCCATACCCGCATCCTTGTAGTTCCGACAAAGTATTCGGCCATACCCGTATCCTTGCAGTTCCGGCAAAGTATTCGGCCATACCCGCATCCTTGCAGTTCCGACAAAGTATTCGGCCATACCCGTATCCTTGTAGTTCCGGCAAAGTATTCGGCCATACCCGCATCCTTGTAGTTCCGACAAAGTATTCGACCATACCCGTATCCTTGCAGTTCCGGCAAAGTATTCGGCCATACCCGTATCCTTGCAGTTCCGACAAAGTATTCGGCCACACTCGCATCCTTGCAGTTCCGGCAAAGTATTCGGCCACACTCGCATCCTCGCAGTTCCGGCAAAGTATTCGGCCATACCCGCATCCTTGCAGTTCCGGCAAAGTATCTGGCCATACCCGCATCCTTGCAGTTCCGACAAAGTATTTGGCCATACTCGCATCCTTGCAGTTCCGGCAAAGTATTCGGCCATACCCGTATCCTTGCAGTTCCGGCAAAGTATTCGGCCATACCCGTATCATTGCAGTTCCGACAAAGTATCCGGCCATACCCGTATCCTTGCAGTTCCGCAAAGTATCTGGCCATACCCGCATCCTTGCAGTTCCGACAAAGTATTTGGCCATACCAGTATCCTTGCAGTTCCGGCAAAGTATTCGGCCATACCCGTATCCTTGCAGTTCCGGCAAAGTATTCGGCCATACCCGTATCATTGCAGTTCCGACAAAGTATCCGGCCATACCCGTATCCTTGCAGTTCCGGCAAAGTATCTGGCCATACCCGCATCCTTGCAGTTCCGACAAAGTATTTGGCCATACTCGCATCCTTGCAGTTCCGGCAAAGTATTCGGCCATACCCGTATCCTTGCAGTTCCGGCAAAGTATTCGGCCATACCCGTATCATTGCAGTTCCGACAAAGTATCCGGCCATACCCGTATCCTTGCAGTTCCGCAAAGTATCTGGCCATACTCGCATCCTTGCAGTTCCGGCAAAGTATTCGGCCATACCAGTATCCTTGCAGTTCCGACAAAATATTCGGCCATAGCCGTATCCTTGCATTTCCGACAAAGTATTCGGCCATACCCGTATCCTTGCAGTTCCGACAAAGTATTCGGCCATACCCGTATCCTTGCAGTTCCGACAAAGTATTCGGCCATACCCGTATCCTTGCAGTTCCGACAAAGTATTCGGCCATACCCGTATCCTTGCAGTTCCGACAAAGTATTCGGCCATACCCGTATCCTTGCAGTTCCGACAAAGTATTCGGCCATACCCGTATCCTTGCAGTTCCGACAAAGTATTTGGCCATACCCGTATCCTTGCAGTTCCGACAAAGTATTCGGCCACACTCGCATCCTTGCAGTTCCGGCAAAGTATTCGGCCATACCCGTATCCTTGCAGTTCCGGCAAAGTATTCGGCCATACCCGCATCCTTGCAGTTCCGACAAAGTATTCGGCCATACCCGTATCCTTGCAGTTCCGGCAAAGTATTCGGCCACACTCGCATCCTTGCAGTTCCGGCAAAGTATTCGGCCATACCCGTATCCTTGCAGTTCCGGCAAAGTATTCGGCCATACCCGCATCCTTGCAGTTCCGACAAAGTATTCGGCCATACCCGCATCCTTGCAGTTCCGAAAAAGTATTCGGCCATACCCGTATCCTTGCAGTTCCGACAAAGTATTTGGCCATACCCGCATCCTTGCAGTTCCGGCAAAGTATTCGGCCATACCAGTATCCTTGCAGTTCCGGCAAAGTATTCGGCCATACCCGCATCCTTGCAGTTCCGGCAAAGTACTTGGCCATACCTGCATCCTTGCAGTTCCGACAAAGTATTTGACCATACTCGCATCCTTGCAGTTCCGGCAAAGTATTTGACCATACTCGCATCCTTGCAGTTCCGGCAAAGTACTTGGCCATACCCGCATCCTTTCAGTTCCGACAAAGTATTTGACCATACTCGCATCCTTGCAGTTCCGGCAAAGTATTTGACCATACTCGCATCCTTGCAGTTCCGGCAAAGTACTAGGCCATACCCGCATCCTTGCAGTTCCGACAAAGTATTTGACCATACTCGCATCCTTGCAGTTCCGGCAAAGTATTTGACCATACTCGCATCCTTGCAGTTCCGGCAAAGTACTTGGCCATACCCGCATCCTTTCAGTTCCGACAAAGTATTTGACCATACTCGCATCCTTGCAGTTCCGGCAAAGTATTCGGCCACACCCGCATCCTTGCAGTTCCGGCAAAGTATTCGGCCATACCCGCATCCTTGCAGTTCCGGCAAAGTACTTGGCCATACCTGCATCCTTTCAGTTCCGACAAAGTATTTGGCCATACCCGCATCCTTGCAGTTCCGGCAAAGTATTCGGCCATACCAGTATCCTTGCAGTTCCGACAAAGTATTTGGCCATACCCGCATCCTTGCAGTTCCGGCAAAGTATTCGGCCATACCAGTATCCTTGCAGTTCCGGCAAAGTATTCGGCCATACCCGCATCCTTGCAGTTCCGGCAAAGTACTTGGCCATACCTGCATCCTTTCAGTTCCGACAAAGTATTTGACCATACTCGCATCCTTGCAGTTCCGGCAAAGTATTCGGCCATACCCGTATCCTTGCAGTTCCGACAAAGTATTCGGCCATACCCGTATCCTTGCAGTTCCGACAAAGTATTCGGCCATACCCGTATCCTTGCAGTTCCGACAAAGTATTCAGCCATACCCGCATCCTTGCAGTTCCGACAAAGTATTCGGCCATACCCGCATCCTTGCAGTTCCGACAAAGTATTCGCCCATGCCCGTATCCTTGCAGTTCCGACAAAGTATTCGGCCATACCCGCATCCTTGCAGTTCCAACAAAGTATTCGCCCATGCCCGTATCCTTGCAGTTCCGACAAAGTATTCGGCCATACCCGTATCCTTGCAGTTCCGAAAGAGTATGCGATCCTACTACACATCCTTGCGGTTCGGACATATTATTCTTTTCTACAGCGGATCTTTGCGGTTTGGACATAGCATTCGGTTCTGCAGTGCATCCTTGTGGTTCAGACATAGTATTCGGTTCTAAAGTAGATCCTTGCGGTTCGCACATAGTATGCAGGTCTGCAGAGCATCCTTCCGGTTCGAACATAATATTCGGCTCTATGGCGTATCCTTGCATCTCGGACATAGTATTCCACCCTAAAGGGCATCCTTGCGGTTCCGACAAAGTATTGCAATTCGCCCCACCTGGGATTCGAGGTCCAGACCTTTTAAATGTGAGTCGGACACGGTAATCCCGTACCGCAGAGTTAAGCTAGTCACTATTGTTTATTGCTTTCTCTGCTGCTAAATAGAAGGAAGTGTTGTATTCTACCCAAAAATTCGATGCCGGTATTTCACCGGAAATATATGTTCTGAGACCCCCTGAATCCAAAAAAAAAAAAAAAAAAAAAAAAAAGTATTTTCAGAAAAAGTCCTGGTTGACAGCATAACTCAAAGGTTGGTTAAAAACCAAAGTTGGTATTTAAGTTTAATGTCTGTCAGGGATGCCACACGAAGGTTTTGATGGAAGTTCCTTCACCCTAAACTGCCCTTTACATGGAAAATTTTTCGAAAATGTTGATTTTCTTGAAAATGATTCTAACGAGTTTGATTAAAACGCCGTAGGTGTGTTTAAGGTATTTGTATGACAAATGAAATGTACACATATTTTGAGTTTTCTGGCAATAGCCTATGTAGTCCTCTTTACTCTGGATGACTTATGAATAGTTTGTAAAGTGTTAGAGATAGACAAAATCTCACTCTACAAAACATGTAGATCTAAAACACCCAATTTATGTCCAAATATTGATTTTATGGGGAGAACTATTTCGGAGATATTCCATATTATTTGTGTCAGTTTCGGAAAACTTAAAAGTTTTGTGAAATGCAACATCGTTGTTCATTTTTTATATGTTAAGCATGCAAAGAGAACGGGATCTCAAAGCACATCAAAATTTAGGAAGTAGTTGGAAATTCACATCAATTTCGAATATTTCGTACTTCACAGGTGAAGAACAGCATTTTATTACATGTATTAGATATATGATTTTAATTACCATCGTTAAAGAGCTATTTTTCATAAAATCAAGTATAACGATTCATTTTCCATATAAACGGTAGATGAGTGAATGATTTATTGCCTTTAAACTTTAATCTACACTATTATTCCCCATTGGCGTTACTTATTTTACTTCTTCCCTTAATATTCAAAATTGTGTTATAAAATATAGTTTAGAGTGGGGAATATACAAGAAAATTTTCCTAAAATTTCTTTTATTCGCATTATAATGCCTTCAAAATGTGTCTTTCTGCTGAAATTTGGATATTGAACTTTCGGATGGAATGCAATAGTACTTCTAATACAAGGGTTTAAAAACACTTTGTCTTTCTACAGCTTCATGTTAACCGAGATAAACATTTTTAGAAATCGTTTTATTACATATTTTCTTGTAGGTACATTGGGAACAGGGAAAGACAGTACGCTTAAATGATAGATCTCCTAAGAGCTGGTTGCTTTGAAATTACGTTTTCTTTGCAATGTATTAGCAGGGGAAAAAAGACGGATACTGACTTCTCACTTGAGGAAAGTGTAAATAATTATTGAAAAGTTCAAATCAACGATAATATCTCCACTAAACATGTATTTTGCATACCTATATTGTGTCCTTAACAGTATCTATATTTTGTGGAGTAAGATTTTATCTCTTACGGTTTACCAGTTATGCAAAAGTCATCCAGATCGAAAAGGACTTCTGAGGACATTTACAGAAAATTCAAAACATACCTACATATCATTTGTCATTAAAATAGATAGTTTAATAAAAACCGTTAGTCGTTTTTGAGTAATGCAAAACTTTCGAAAATTGTTCCATGTAATGGGTAGTTTGGGGTGGGGAGATTTTCTTGAAGACGCTAAAATTGAATACCCAGTTTGGTAGTTAACCACTATTGGTATTGGGTGTTGACACAGAGAGAGAGAGAGAGAGAGAGAGAGAGAGAGAGAGAGAGAGAGAGGAACGCTAACCTATTTCAAAATTTTTGTTTTAATTCAGTGGACCTCAAAATACGTGTTTCTTGGGAGATGTCGATATTAAATTTTTGGTAGAATGGTTTTCTTTTACTTGCGCTACGTACCATAGCTAAGTGGCAAAAAAAGTGAAAGAAAGAGAGTGAGCGGGTGAGAAGGTGGGTGGGAGGGAGGGAGATACTCTCTGGGCTATTTGCATTTTCCCTTCATGAATGTCTGCTATGCTGTATGGTTTCAGTTATTTGAAAATTAGCAAAAAAATGGCATTTCAAAAAACTACAAGGCAGTGCGAATATGTTTTATTGTTCATACTCATGTTATAATAAAATTCATTTGAGATTGTTGAGAACCCTGGAAATTACTCTGTCCAAATGGTTAGGATGAGAAAATCACATTCAAATATTCTTTTATAGTCTTCGAAGATACCCGAATTTAACATTTTAAGGTACTCTTCACAGATAGAATCATAAGATGCTTCTACAGGGACCCCGAAACATGTATTTCTGATTAATTCAACATATGGAACTCTTGCAGCAAATTTTATAGTTCCTGTGCCGAAGTAAATGTACTTAAAGGTAACATATCTAAAGAGTTTGATGATAAAGAAAAAAAGCAAAACTAATTCTGGTAGGTGCTGAAATTATGATATAACCTTGTACCAACATTTTCAAAGCGCTGTAAACGCAGAACGTACTTTGGAACCTTCTTGTTAACAACAGAAAAACTACTACTGCTTACAATATAACCACAATAACAATATAACCTTCGTGTAAAAAAATTCAGATATTGTGCAGCTTGGTACGTGCAATCTGAATCGAATATTTTGTAAAATATATGGCAGAATTTGCATTTAATGCATTTGTTGAAACGAAAAATCAACTACTTTATATTTTATGTGCAAATATTATATAATGATATGTCCTAACATCTGAAATAAAGGTGGTATTGAAACTTTCATTCATCAGTTGTGTACACTCGACTTCTAAATGAAATGCCCATTCATGATTATATTAACAGTTTTAAAGTACCTGAGTAAGTATTAAAGAACAATAAAGTTATGATTTGCAGGGAAAAAGGATCTGATGTATTGCATTAGCACTACTTTTCTACTAGTTCTGTTCTATTTCGTGTAAATGTGTATACATTTTCAAATCAGATTAATATATTTCATTGTAGGGCATAGTAGGTAAAGCGATAGGCAGATGTTTAAAGAGCGTCTCGTTATGTGATAGCATTGAAATTCCGCGCCCTTTGCATGACTGCGAGTTAGACCCATTATAATTAGGGAGTCTCAAAACGTGTATTTTCGGTGAAATTTCGGTATGCAATTTTTCTGTGGAATGCAATACTTCCTCTACTTAATGTGAGTATGTAATAGAGAAGGTAACTATTACCTCAACAGAGAAAAGGGTACAGATAGCTTAGGAGTTAAAAAATTAAAAACAATAACAAATTACAATTGTAATATATACACAAGGTTTTAAATTATATCCCCTGAATATGTACTACTTCATAGGGAATGGCTTTAAAATAGTTTTGAAGTTTTCATGTGTGTATTCAATAGCGAGTTTCACAGAAACACGACATACGCGTAATGTGAAGACTATTTTTATCAGAGCCTGCCCTAAGGAAAACCACGAACTTTTTGTAATGGAGTGTATTTCAAACAAAGAACAGGCGGCTGCACGTGCGCTAACAAAGCTTTTTAAAACGATCGTGTCCGGTAATTAACAGATGTTAATCGCATGTGAGAGCAACTTTAAAATACATTGTTACTCTTAAATGTTTACGGCTTCATGAAAATGGTATTCAATCTGCCAGTTTTAAAACTATTAGAGATGCTAGTTCTCAGCACTTGCATGCATATTAATTTTTAAGGTTTCGCTGCAGATTTCCTTTTGTTCAATATCTCACGCTTTTTGAGTGACCTATTTCTGTATCCGTTTGACACGTGCTTCTTACGCGCTCCAGATTCCAGATTCCCTAAAGACCTTTTATCGAAACCAGAACAATAGCTGTTTTTGTCCTTTAAAAGCGTTGCACTTTATCTCCGCTGTAAGTAATTACTTAGTTTTCTAGAACGTCAATTATGTAATTAGACGATCCGAGATATCTGTAATGAAAAGTTTAGTACACAGTTTAACATTAAAAGCTGCACACTCCAGCCTTTTGTTATACACGGTGTTTCAAATGTTATATCAAAATTTAAAGTGTTTAGTGTTTTTTTAATCATTCTTTCCTTTCTATGTGAAATTAATATTTCGAGTTTCCAGATTAGTTTGCTACACATCCATTCATTTTAGTTGATCAGAAGTGTATTTAGTGTACTTTTAACCACATTGCTCAGCACTTTATAACTTAGATTCATTGTGCACTTGTTCATTTAAGAATTTATATCCATAAAATATTTATGGTAGAAACTATTTACGCCAACAAACTTAATGCTGGTGTTTTTAAACACACAAGCCATGTGTGGGCAACATTTAAGAGGTGGAATCAGGACTGAAAGATTCAATGCCATAGTCGGGATTTGAACCATCGGTTAGTGGTTAGAGCAGCCGCCCTATAAGCGGTAGATCTGTGGTTCAAATCCCGACTATGGCATTGAATTTTTCAGTCCTGTTTCCACGTCTTATTTATGGTAGAAGTCTGTGGTTTGCTTCACAGTTTAGAGAAAGCCCATTGAATATATTTATAGGTGTTCTAGATTTTCATATTTCTTTCCGCCTGGATCTTGTTTGTTAACCAAGTTTCTGCAATTATCGTTTAAATTGCAGTTTCCAAAAAATACAGTCTTTAAGGCAGGTGGTCCATTTTCTCAGGAACCGTTCATGTTAGAACTTTGATACCTGATCAATAATATTGGTTGAGATAAGCCTGATATTGAAGCCGTGAAATATTTTAAGAAAACATGTAAATATATGTGCTTGTTTTAACATATCTCTAACAACCAAAATACTACACTAACCCTGAGGACACACGAGCGTTTATTTTGCGTGCGCTTTACGCACGTAATATGCGCACAGCTTAGCTTCATTAGGCATCTAATGGAACAGCACACATGCTCAGCGCGTAATTAAGGTCACGAAATCAAAGTGCACGTAACCGTGCATTTTGACAAATAATTTTCAGGGAGGCAAAAGGTACTTTTTCTTTCTTTCTTTCTTTCTTTCTTTCTTTTTTTTTTTTTTTTTTTTTTTTTTTTTTTTTTTTGAAAAAACTGAGATGAATATGTGACATTTAATAATTATTGCCTCTAACATAGTGTGGTAATGGTTATGGTACATACAACAATAAAGATAAACATTTCACACGACACTCTCAAACTGGCATTTGTGCAACCAGCAGTCAGCATTCCCACTATGAACACAACAGTAATAGTTATGCACTATTACCTATAGGTGTGATTCGAGTAGGTATGTGTTTGGGAAGTAATGTTTCCATAAAAGAAACGCTGTAGGTATCTACTGATAGGAGGAGCAATACCTAACATAAGTACATTATATGTACCTAACCTAGTATTGCAAGGGCGCAGGTCAATATGCTAGTTTACATCCTAAACTCCACTACTAATTTATCGCCTTGCATGTTTTTTAAGCTAGGGATCACATATTTTTCTTAACGTGGGACACCTTGTACAGAAAAGGGACATTCTGAGTCCCGCTTGGTACCTTTTAGCTTCAGAGGTAGGCATCACTGCATTCAGCGCGTTCTGTTTGGGTTCTGCTTCCCCAAGAGCCTCTGCAATCGCAAATATATGTACAAAGCGGTTAATAAGCGAAGTTAAAATTCGTCCTGTTTTATGGGATACTGCTTGTGATAGATACCTACAAGGACAAACGTCCCTTTATATTTGAAAGAAGTGCATTATATGAAGAAGCTGGCGTTGGAAAATAATTAAAAATGTCACTATCCTCGCGGAGTGGAGGATACAGATGTAAAAATTGGGGTGCAAATGCCTCTTGCTGTTAATTGGTTGTACCCCCACCTCCCTGTAATCCTTCTTTTTAATACGAGACAGGCAAGGCGCACTACAGCAATAACTTCATCAGCTTCCATATTGGAGAACTGAATGAACGATAGTACATGAGTGTTTCAGCCGTGTGTGTTTAGATCTCATACGCGCGCAAATATTACGTGCGTAAAAGTGGACGCTAAGATTACGCTCTTCTGTCCGCGGTGTTATCCAAGTTTATCGGCAGACGCACAAGACATCATTGGATATTCACAGATTACTTCATTGCGATATCTTGATTAAATCTAGAGAACGCGGTAATGAACATGGTACCTACATGTTTAACAGTAATGAGATGGTTCTTGAAAGAAAATAGTATAATTTTATTGGTCAAACAGGAAGTTAGTATTGGCAAAATATTGAAAATATCTTGGAATCATCATAATCATTTCGTTGGATTTTCGGAAGAGTCGAAATAAGTATAATGTTTACAATCGCCCGAAATGTATGTATCTTTTAAATGAGTTTACAACATGCATTAACAAATTCAGATATATTAACAGTTATATAATAAATTTGTTGCATATA
>CM060964.1:206931903-206971903 GCA_030765045.1 Tenodera sinensis | reverse complement strand
AAGTGAGGGTAGCGTGTCTGAGTCACAGTCATATGTCCCAAGTGCGAATCTCTGTTGGGGCTAATTATCTGGATAATGTTTTATCCGGAGTTTTTCCTTATCCAGAGAAAACCAATGTTGGTAATTCTAAGCTCTAGAGACCCCGAGCCCACTTCGTGCGCTCACCGTCCAATGTGACTAATCAAGCTAAAGGAATTTAAACTAAAGAAAAAGTAAGTATTGAACAATTTTAAAATGGTTATTTCGGAAATGGTTTATGTCACACAAAGCATTATTTGAAATAAATTGTGTACTTTAAGAGATTTTTTGTAGTGCATTTCCGTATACCACTTTTTTTTATTTTTTTTTTATTTTTTTTTTTTATTTTTTTTTTTTTTTTTATTTTTTCTTATAACATTTTGTCTGCACAAATTGAGTCTGTTGGCACTCATGAAGAGAGAACTAATCTTAATGCAAAATTGAAGGAACACTATAGTTTTGCTGAGGAAGCTCGTAATTTGTTTATGAAGAAAGCAAAATGAGTACAAAGCTGCTGAAAGTGAAGAAGCTTAGTTTTTTTTATTTGTTTTTTTTTTAGTTTGTTATTTTATTTATTTTTAATATATATGTATATATATATATTATTTTGATTATAGTTGCATTGTCGTATTTAAAGTGCAAGGCGTGTTATGTACGGCTGCATTGATTTGCTAAGACCAGAAGTTATCAGTTGCCAGCGTGCCTGTCTCAGAAAACTGACCCAATCCTTCCTCTGCGCCACTGGGCCATTATTCTGTTTAAGGATCCAGTACAATGTTCCCATTACCAGCCAAACTACACAGCGTTGGAGTGCAGTATTCTGAAAATGAAATTCCAAACGCTGGAGCTTCTCAAGGCATGGTGGAGCTTGCGGTGGGCACCATTTGGCGATGTAAGTCCGGAGCTCTACCCAGATGACTTCAACCTGCTTACAGGAAGCAATCCGGTGGTCCAGTGTGTCAACGGTGGCACAAGATGGACATTGGTTTGACTGTGCCCTTCCATGTCGCCAGAGTTTATCCGCTGTCAGTATAGTCTCATTTAATACTTCAAAGGTGGTTTCCTGCCAATCACTGGGCACATGTTTGCAAAATAAATTCTGCCAGATCACTTTCCACTCCCTGGTATATTTCTCTGCCACTCTGGGAACCAGATGAACTGTCGTGAGCATACGGTAGTGGTTCCGGGTGCATTCGAAGGCCGTAATGTCATCGTTGTTGTCCAGAATTCGTTTTAGGTGAAGGACAGTGGGTTTAAATCCGTTGAGTACCACCTGAGGGTTATGAAGCTGTTCCTTCCAGAAATTTTGGTCAATTGATGAGCCAGATCCACACAATGATTGTGTGGCGGTTTTCCCCAATAAGGCCATGCATTTCTTGGCAAGGTCCAGTAAGCCGCAACCACCTTTGGATGGAGGCAAACGTAGTTGAGGCAGGCTCACCTTATATGCTTTTCCAGTCCACAAAAAGTAACCAAGGAGTTGTTCCAGTTTCTGTGAGTCACGTTTTGAAATCGGCAGAATCTGTGCCACATACCAAATTTTGCTTAGACCATAAGTATGCAGGTACCAGATGCGTTGTAGCAAATTCAGGTTCCGGATCCTCTCCATGGATAAGGAATGGCGTAAACTATTAATTTTTTCCCTCCAGCTAACTGCAATAGTATCTTCTATATTTGCCATAAAGCATATACCAAGTATCCTTGTAGTAGTGACACATTGCATCCCCAAGGTCTGTGGCGGTTCCGGCCAATTTCCTAATATTAGGATCTCCGATTTCTCAGCATTTAACACTGCACCGGACATCGTTGTGTACTGCTCCAATCCCTGTTGCATGGTCGTCATATCTTCATTATCTGCAGCCACCACAGTCACATCATCAGCATAGGCTGTAAGTGTGAACCGTTCATTGTATACACTGACTCCTCGCATGGTTTGTTGCAACCTCTGGAGTAAAGGGTTCAATGCCAATGAGAACAATCCCATTGATAGCGGGCAGCCTTGACGTACTGATCGTTTAATTCGTACCGGCCTGGAAAACCATCCGTTCCATAAGACTCGAGACTGTGCCGTGCCGTAGAGTCCCTGAATAAGATTGATTACCGGCACTGGAATTTTCGCAGCCGTTAAGCAGTTCTACAGATACGAATGGCGCACTCTATCAAAAGCCTGTTGAAAGTCGAGATTGATCAAAGCCACCGCTTTATTTTCTCTGCGTAGATGGATCAACGTGTCACGCAGTTCCGCCAATGTGACAATAATGTTCTTTTTCGATATTACCGCTTGGTTACAATGCATGATTTCTGCATATGCACCTTTTAATCGGTTAGCCAGAACTTTCGCAAATAACTTATAATCGGCGTTTAGCAGCGTTATTGGACGATAGTCCATCATGGTGGCGGTTTTCCTGATTGAAAAAAAGAAAAAAACCAAACCGCAAGGAAAGAAGAAAAAGAAATCAAGCCTATAGATTAGAACAATTCAAAGGCGGGTACATCAAAAGAAGATGCAAAAAGACTGCATTATGCGAAGAAGACTGAATTATGTGTGGGGAGAGTTTTGAAGAAAACTGGATCTAGTGCAAAGCATGTGAGGGGTAGACTCATGAACTTTGTGCAGTAATTGAATATCCTTTGTATTATTATTGTGATTACTGGGAAAACAATACTTGTTAGATAAAGCTAGTTAAAACCTTATTCATTTTTATAATAAATATGTTGTGATTTTCATGACAATTTTTGTTCACAAAAAAAAAAAAAAAAAAAAAAAGGACAAAAAAAAAAAAAAACATACTTTGTATTTGTGTGAACACAAATGACTTTTGTTAATTAAATTTTTATTTTTTATTATGAAACGCTTTATATATAGATAAAGAGTCTATATGTTACTGTACCACGAAAGTATTTTATTTTATTTAAAATCCTGTTCTTTTTTTTTTTTAAGCAAAATCAAACATATTATAAACGTTTCTTCTTAAGGGACCCATGTCATCCGCTGTTCCCCTATTACTATATTAATCAGAGAGTTAGACCTTAAGTAAAGAGAATACAGAAAGGTTAATGACATTTGAAAAAGAAGTATTAAGAAAGCTCTACGAACCTGTGAATGAAACAGATATTTGGCGTATCAGATGTAACACCGAATTCTACAATCTTTATAAGGATCCTAGTATGGTTAAAATAATTAAGGCCAATAGAGTGAGATGGTTAGGACGTCTATGTAGGAAGGAGGATTATAACCCATGTAAAAAGGTCACTCTTACTCATGCATTCTACCCAACCAGCAAAGTTGGAAGGCCACTTATAAGATGGCTCGATGATGTGGAAAAAGATTTCAAGGTGCTTAAAGTAAGCCATTGGAAAAGGAAAGCACTGGATAGAATTAGATGGAGGAAAATCATTGGAGCGTCTTGAACTAAGAAAGCTGATGAACCAAACAAGAAGAACAACCTTTAAGTAGCTCTCTTTTTTTATCCAGGAATGTCAGTGTGTAGAAATATTGAAGAAGTTGTTTTATTATACATTTAATCCGAAATTCTGTGCACGTAACAACAAACAAATGGTCATTTGGCACTTCAAAGAATATAAGATAAAGTATTGAAAAATTCAAGCAAAGAGCATCGGATGTCTCGAAAATGGCTTGTGCCAGAAAACATAATTTGCATGTTTTAACCAGAGCTGCACTTTTATGTGTGTGCCTATTGCCAATTTTACTAGTTTACTAGATAGGTACCTATGTATACAAAAGTATGCCAGATTAACTTAGAATGAAAACTTCAGACTGCTCACAGAAAATTCTAAAAACAAGTTAGATTAGATTGAATTGCGTTCAGCGAGTTCACAATTAGCCATAGAGGCCCGTGAAATGTATAGAATAACATGAAAGACACATTATCTACAGGCACAAAAAACAAAGTAGGTATAATTGAGAAACAAAATAAAATCTTCTCTTTAGTTATAAGACTAACATAATGTATATTTACAAATACAAGTTAAATTTTGTTGTAAACCTTCACTAGGCTTTTCCTGCCTCGTCCCATTATTTTGTTATATAATTAGCAATATAGGGCATCAATTGTTAGTTGTTCAATACACATATTTAAGTAGCTTTCGAGCAGGCATCAAATGCAGATGACAGCGATTTGTCATTAAAGAAGCTAGAAACTACCACAAAGCTACATAAGCATTAACAGAATAATCTATCATCCCGATAATCTTGTACAGAATAAAATGGTTTTGAGCATACGTACTCTTTAGCAGCAAAAGCATTGAAAATGTCAACATTTTCCTTAAGATAATCAGGAATAGCACTAAATGTTTTTATGGTTTCATAGTATACACCTTTCCGAAAGCAAGAAAGTGTATCACTGGGATGATGGGTGTTGCCTTTTTGTCTTGTGTTTATCACATGAATTTAATTATTTGTTATAGGTGTGGATTGTTTGCATATAAAGAATTTTAGGATCGAGAATATATACATGGAGGGTAAGGTCTTCTAAGAAGTTTTTTTTTTTTTTTTGCATGAGCGTCTGCTAAGAGTGTTGGAAGTAATTCTTATAACTTTCTCTTGTCTGAGGAATAATCTTTTCCTTTCTACTGAATTGCCCCAAAATGAAATTCCATATTCCATTACAGACTTGAAGTGTGCATAGTATACTAATTTAAGTGTGTGTATAGAACTTAACCAGTGCTCGGGTAGCATAACAGGCAGAGCTGAGTTCTGGTAAGATATAAATTTAAATTTAATTACACGCGTAAATATCCTTAGCATTATATACTATTTTAATTAACAAAGAACCATTTATTATTATTATTATTATTATTATTATTATTATTATTATTATTATTATTATTATTATTATTATTATTATTATTATTATTATTATTATTATTATTATTATTATTATTATTATTACTATTATTATTGTTATTGTTATTATTATTATTATTATTATTATTATTATTATTATTATTATTATTATTATTATTATTATTATTATTATTATTATTATTATTATTATTATTAAACAACGGAACATTTGCCATCTAAAGGGCAATTTGGGGCTCAGATGATAATTAAAGTAATAATTGTAATAATGAATTAATATAACTATAATTAATATTATTATTAATCAATTATATTAATTAATGTGTTATATAATTAATAATCATAATTATTATATTATAAAATTATTACTATTATTATCATCGTCATTGCAATTTTTTTTTTTTTTTTAATCTTTTGTCATGTCGAAAAACAGTGAGCATAAATGCTTTTTATTATGTATGTTTTTCTCATACACAAAAGTAGACGTATACATGGACCGTTTTCTAAAAAATATTTTTTTGTGGAGGTTTAGGGAACCTCAAAACACGTGTTTCCGTTGAAATATCGAAATACAGTTTTTGATCAAATACAACAGTAATCGTTTTACCAAACATAGACATATAGTAGGGAAAGTAAAAAGATAACCTTATATGTACCTTATGCGAATAATATAAAATAAAAATGAAAATAACTGACTATAGATAATGTGGTTGTGCAGTCAGATATTTTAATTCTGTACCTTAAACTAACTTATAGCTTCCTTTTATTATATCAATTGTTGTTGTAGAAGAGAAGGCATAATGACGTTGACTTTATGGCAAATAACTTTGTTTCCAATATTATTCAAATAATAAGAATACTTTAATTACAGTCCTAGTAAATGATAAAACAAAATGCAGGAAGTAGATGTCCTAGCAGTCTTCATGGGAAGGATGAAGGATGTTTAGAGGAAAAGATAAACGTTTCTGAAATTAAATTGTGAATTTGTAATTGTGAAACGTGGAGTTGATGGAAACGGACACAGGCAGTGTTTAATGGTAGGTATTTTCCAGGAAAGCTGTGCGGCAACGAGCTGTACTCGGCACCCATCTGTTGACAAGGTAAACAGATCACCGAAGTGGGAGGGGTCAAGTGGCGCCAACCCAAATTGAAGCTGTCCCTGAAGATGTGCCCTCCCTGTTCCAGGAAATGTCCCACATCTGCTCTAGGAACGTCACAGGTCCGTTTTAACAAATTACCTCTAACTTCCGGTCGAAATACCCTTCTTCGGTTTCCAAAGGTCGGTGGTACACATATCGGTTTTAAAACCACTGAGGCATTTGTTCTCTGTTTCGCTCTTCTTCTGTTTGTTCCACTTCCGCACTTAGTGCTTCACTCTTCTGTGGTACTCTACTACACCCAAAATTCCATTTCGAATTTCAGAAACAATACGCTTTTTGCGATCTCTTGAATAGACAAAAGAAAATATCTCTAGAAAATGGCTTTGCATTACTCAAAAACGAAAAGTGAAATCTGATAGGTAAATACTAAATTTGGCATTTAAATTCAGTTGCTTACAAGAATACGACATTAAGATTAAAAAAAAAAAAAAAACCTCCTCACCCGAAGCTATTCTTTAAATCAGGGTGATTTAATAGGTACCTCGCTTTTGTCGAGGTCGAAGAATGCCACGAACTTCCAACAAAAGTGTGACAGCAAATTGTCACAGACACATATGATATGCTGTTTTTCTACCAGATAGTGAAGTTCATTTCTGATCTGGTCTGTGTGGTTCACTCCTTTTTGTCAAAATATGTACACTTTGTATATGTATGCTTTTTACTGCTGATGGATAAATTTGTTTTAAGGAATTACTGGCACTATTGTGGTGTGGATTTGATATCGAATATGTGAATCTATAAGTGTAAAAGTTAATTTAAAAGAATAATAGAAGTTAACGTAGCAGATTACTATTGGTTTCAGTTCAATATACACATATTTCAGATTTAAAATCCTCATTAATGTTGTAATTTATAAATTGTTCTACTAGCGGGATTTTGTACAAACATATCATATTTTGTACAACTGTTAATTTTGATTTGTGCATTTTTGGACATTGTTTTATTTTCTAGCTTGAAGCCTGCCTTAAATGGAAACATTTTCCTTAGTTTTCATTTTCTCCCCCTCCCAAAAAAGGCTCAGATCTTCTTTTATTAAAATATATATTTCACATTTTTATTTTCTTTCTTTGCATTTTACATCTCCTTAACACTACGTGATCATGTTGGCAATGGATATGTTAAGGGATACCCCGTGTATGGCGGATAGTCAATAATTCCTGTACTACACGTGGTGACAGGCGCTTCGCTACTACGCAGTTGGATCTCCGCTTCTACACGTGCCAGGTAAATTGCATTATTATTATTATTATTATTATTATTATTATTATTATTATTATTATTATTATTATTATTATTATTATTATTATTATTATTATTATTATTATTATTATTATTATTATTATTATTATTATTATTATTATTATTATTATTATTATTATTATTATTATTATTATTATTATTATTATTATTATTATTATTATTATTATTATTATTATTATTATTATTGCTGTTATTGTTGTTGTTATTGCTGTTGTTGTTACTATTATTATCATCATTGTCATTATCATCATTATTATCATTATCATCATTATCATCGTCATTATTATCATTATCATCATTATCATCATTATTATCCTTATTATTACTACTACTATTATCATCAACATCATCATGTAGGTGTATAGAATTCCCTTTTATTAACAATTTCACATTTGACAAAGGATAAAGTGGCAGACGCTCTTAATTCAAATGTAGAACATATCTACTTGTAGAAAGATTGTGTCTAAGCTATACGTTAAAACCGTTTTGATTGCAGGTACCCTTTTCAATACTGATAAGCTCTACCCACTATTCTTTTAACAAAGGACCACAGCACTATCTTGAATTCAGAGACCTAATAAGTTGACATAAGACACTTTATTTTAAATATGCCTTTGAAGTTCTCTTTCGCTCAATTTGATTACATTCACACATTTTCACAAAAATGTTCAGACAAAAGGGTAATGTGTTTATAAACATACTAATATATTTGATGCATAAATTCTTTCAAAAGCTCTTTTAGCTTTAAACATTAGATTATGTAGAAGAAACATAAAATCAGCATAGTCTTTTGTTTTCATTTTTATTTTCCTTAGAATAATTTATTCATTGTTTTAATTTAGATAATGCAGAAATTTTGAGATAACACTATGGACCTAAAATCGAATATCACGATAAATTTTATCCAGTGTTAGTGTGACACAAAAGGAGCCTTTCTCAACGCTTAAAGTTTGACAGATTTTAACGCTTTAAACGAATGCCGTATTTCATTCATTTACAAAATTAAAATTTCGAACAACGTTCCATATAAAGGGTTGTTTGTGGAAGATTTTCTTGAAAATCTTCGTGTTGCACCCTTGGAAGATACTGAGCTTAAATACAAGTTTGGTTTTTAATTGAGCTTCCGTTTATGAGATATGCTATTCATAGAAAGACAGACAGAGACACACATACTTGGATATTTTTTAAAAATGTTTTTTGGGGCTTAGAGGGCCTCAAGCATATATTTCCAGTGAAATCTCTAAGTCGAATTTGTATTTACTATGTGCAATAGAGAAGTAAAAACGTAGAAAACAACCCCACATAAAGTTAGATGGCGAACACGGAAGCTATCATACTTAAAAGAAACCCTTACTCTAAAAGATGTGCTAAACGTATTCCTCGAATTCAAAGTGCATTGCGGTTATTAACTTTTTCTGTGAACTGGCACAGTTTTACCAGTGGGCATTGGCAGATGTCACACCACTTTTGAATATAGGTAGATATGTTTCAAATGTCACATTGTGCTACAGTTATGAAATATACATTGTAAATGTATACAGAATATATATATATATATATATATATATATATATAGTGTATGTATAAACAGGAAATCCTAGTAAATAAGATTATAAAAAACCAAAAACGTTGCTTCTTCAGCTTTCGCCATTTGACCTCTGCTTTACCAAAACTAGGTAAAATACAAAAATTTGGAATTCTTATTCAAGTAGATGGCTGGCTTTTAAAAGCAATAAAACTTGCAATCCTACTCCTCCTTCTCAAAAAAGAGTCTGTCATCTTGGGTATTAAATGATCCCATTATTATTTACATATTTTATAGTGGTTTTTAAGGTCCTTCCATGCAGTGTTAAGTTTGCATTCTGTTAACTTTATCCCGGTTTTAATCTATACCTAGATTTATAACACCTGTTTCACGACAATAGTGGAACCTATTGGATAATGAGCTTCAACTATGTTAAGTAGATTTTCTGGGCTTGTGGGCCGTGGTGAAGATGCTGGACGCAGTTTTCAGCGAAACGTCGGAGGAAGGCAATCCAACAAAAGATCAAACTCGAGATTTTACCGGAGATACATGCTTTGAGGCACCTTGAGTAAAATAACCGTTTTAGAAAAGGCCCTGTGTGTGTGTCTGTGTGTGTGTTTGTGTGTGTCTGTGTCTGTGTGTGTCTGTGTCTGTGTGTCTGTGTGTGTGTTTGTGTGTGTCTGTGTGTTTGTGTGTGTGTTTGTGTGTGTCTGTGTCTGTGACTGTGTGTGTCTGTGTGTGTGTTTGTGTGTGTCTGTGTGTTTGTGTGTGTTTGTGTGTGTGTTTGTGTGTGTGTCTGTGTGTGTTTGTGTGTGTCTGTGTCTGTGTGTGTCTGTGTGTTTGTGTGTGTGTCTGTGTGTTTGTGTGTGTGTCTGTGTGTTTGTGTGTGTGTCTGTGTGTTTGTGTGTGTGTCTGTGTGTTTGTGTGTGTGTCTGTGTGTTTGTGTGTGTCTGTGTGTTTGTGTGTGTCTGTGTGTTTGTGTGTGTTTGTGTGTGTCTGTGTGTGTTTGTGTGTGTCTGTGTGTGTTTGTGTGTGTTTGTGTGTGTGTCTGTGTGTGTGTCTGTGTGTGTCTGTGTGTGTTTTTGTGTGTGTATGTGTGTGTTTGTGTGTCTGTGTCTGTGTGTGTTTGTGTGTGTGTTTGTGTGTATTTGTGTTTGTGCGTGTCTGTGTCTGTGTCTGTGTGTGTTTATGTGTGTGTGTCTGTGTGTGTTTGTGTGTGTCTGTGTGTGTATGTGTGTGTTTGTGTGTGTCTGTGTGTGTTTGTGTGTGTCTGTGTCTGTGTGTTTGTGTGTGTGTTTGTGTGTGTGTCTGTGTGTTTGTGTGTGTCTGTGTGTTTGTGTGAGTGTATGTGAGAGAGGGAGAAAACTGTATAACTTTAAAATGAAAAGCCGATAGCTACCAAACATGGTATTTAATTTCAGTATCTGCCAAAGATGCAACACGAAGATTTTCAAGAAAATCACCCCACCCAAACTACCCTTTACATTTTTCGAAAATGTTGATATTCTGAATAAAAGCCTCTAACGATTTTGATGGAAGTACCAACTGTTTGAGATATTTTCAGGACAAGCGGAATGTATATTTTTAATTTTCTGGGAGTAGCACCTGAAGACCTCTTCGTTCTGAATGAATTTTGCATATTTGATAAACCATAAGAGCTTGGAAATATCTACTATATGTAAAATATAGATTTTGGTAAAATACACAATTTATATCTAATCATTTTTATGGCATTAACCATTTCCGAGATATTCTTTGATATTAGTTTGAATTTTTAAGTAGGTACTTATACTTTTCTCAATAGGAAAATAGCTCCGGTTATTCTTTGTTTCTTGGCTAAGCAAAGAGAACGGAATTTCAAAGGCATTACATAGCGACCCGCTCTTAGATGTTTTGACTAACGCTTAGGCCTACTGTATTTTTCCATTTCACTGTACCTGCAAGGAAATGTGCAATATTTATCTGCAAATATTTATCTCAGTTAACAGGAAGTCAATGAAAGAATGAGCTTTTATGAGAACAGGCTGTTACTGGGTAGGGAGAGGCATGTGAATATAACATGACAGATTTTTCTATAATGCTTGTGATAAGTTGGTAAACCAATACGTGGTAGAACAAAGTCCACCCGTCTCCAGTCTCAGGGAATGGGGACCAAGAAATTTTGCTGCCATTCCCATTACCTACGTGCAGCTGGGCAAAAAATTGGCAGACCAGAGGAAAGTTTCCTGCAGGGATGTGTCGAACGAAAAGTAAAGAAGTTCCCTGATGAACAGCTGCAGGACACAATGGTTGAAAACGACCTGTCAGGAAGAATGATTTTCTATTCAACAGTGCCTTATTTGCCAACCATTCTGAAGAACAGCTCAAATTCCATTTCTGAACGCTCCTTTGTTCCCAGCGCATAAAGATATGTTGGAATCTTGCACAAATATTTCAAGGCCAGACAAAACTGGGAAAACCACTTTCCCTCCAAAGCTTCCGTTCTGACCTAGAGATGCACATTTTGCTCCTTTCTTTATATAAGCTGTGCAGTGCAGTGAGAACCTTTATCTCTCTATTTCAATAACTCTTAAAAATTATGGTGAGTCAGAAGTTATAAAACATAGTCCTTGTCTTTTTGTCACTCAGCTTTATTTTACACTTCCTGTAATTCTTTGGGCATATGTGTGTATCCTGAAGTACGTTTCTTTCGACAGGGGGGGGGGGGGGGGAAGAGAAGAGAAGATAACTATCCTATCCGTCATAATTACAAGATATTTTCTATCCATTATCATACGTTTGTAAATTATTTATACTAAAATATATACTTCTATCCGCTAGATGTTGATAAGTTAAATACTCGTCAGAAATGGAAATTAATTGTTCTTCCACACTAGCCGTGTGTAGGACAAGGCTGGAAAGGGTAGAATGGGACTGAAAAACTCAATGCCATAATTTGGAAGAACAATTAATCTCCATTGATTGATCTTATAGTTGGTTAAGCTATGAAGCCCAGGACTTCAGTACTTATAGCATAGTAAGTCACAATTAGGTTATGTTATCTCATATGGATTTCAGATCTCCTTGTGTGGTTTACCGGGAAAAATGCGAGTGAGTTGGTGAATTTAATGTCGTGTTGGCAGGTTGCCACGGTAGCTTAGTGGTTAGAGCGCACGGACGGAGACCGGAAGATACGTGGTTCAAATCCCGGCTATGGCATTGAATCTTTCAGTCTCATTCTATCCCTTTCCACTCATTAGAAATGTTTTAATATGCCTATTTATTTTCTCTTTGTCGTACTTGGTATGTAGAGGAGGTATTGCACTGCACCCAAAAATTGTATATCGAGATTTCACCGGAAATACATTCTTTGAGGCTCTTTCAATGAAAAAAGGAATACATTTTAAGAAAAAGGTGCGTATGTTTGAGCAGTCGAACAAATAAGAAAAACCTTGTATTTAAGTTCCGGTATCTTCCAAAGATCGTCACGAAGAATTTCAAGAAAGTCTTTCCACCCTGAATTACCGTTTACATGGAGATTATTTCCTTAGTTTTCATTTTCTTAAAAATGATTAACGACTTTTATTATAGTGCCACATATTCGAGATATTTATATGGCAAATCAAATGTAGATATACCTTGAATTTTTGGAGGGAATAGCCTGTGAAGCCCTCATCATTCGGAAGGAATTTTGCAGAATTTTCTATAACTGGTAAACCTAAGACATTACCAGAAACTTAATACATAAATGATATAGATCTGCTTAAACTCAGAATGTATTTCAAATACATTTTTGTCATTACCCAATTCCGGAATATCTGTTGTTACTGGTTTGAAATTTTCAACAGTCATCTTTTGAAGTGCTATCGCTGTGCATTTGTTTTCGCGAAGTCATGGAAAGAATGTAGAATTGCAAGAGAAATATATAGCGACACACTTAAAATCTGACTGCTACTTCGGCTTCTATTTTCACCTTGTACGTTTATAGATAATATGAAGTGTGTATCGACAGTATTTCTGCACAACTCTCGATCAATGTAAAATAGACAGTCGAATAAGCCTTTCTAACAAGAATTTGTAGAGACTGCATAAAAATAACTGAAGTGTTGCATTTGCATTATGTCTAGGTATACTCACCTTGTACAAACTATTCCTGCAAATGCTTATTCTTCTATCTACTTCATGTTAATAGAGGTAAACATCTTTTGAAATGATCTTATTGCTCATTTCCTTGGATGTAAAATGGGAATAGAGTGGGTTTAAGCGACAATCAAATATTTTAGGAGCTGGTCGCTATGTGATGGTTTGGAAATTCCCTTCACTTTGCATGACTAGGAGGAAAATAACGAAAAACTAAGAACTGTTTAAGTACCTGTAACCAATGACACTCAGAAATGGTTAACTCCACACAAAAAAAGAACCAAAATCACATAAATTCCATTGTTCTAACGATATACGCATTTCTTTAGAAGTAAGATTTTGTCTATCTCTTGCGGTTTACCAGATCCGTAAAAGTCATTCAGAATGAACAGGAATTGAGATGCTGTTCCCAGAAATTTCAAAATATACACTTCATTTGCCGTGGAAATATTTTAAACTTATGGGTAATTAAATCAAAACAGAACAATGTTTGAGATTGTCAATGGTATTGAAAAATATAAAGGGTGGTTTCGAATGGAGGAATTTTTTGAAAACTCGTCTCACAACCTTGGAAGTCGCTGAATTTAAATAATAAAACAATTGTTATGTAAGTATTCCAGAAATACAACACGACAATGAGTCAAACATGAAACACTAACGGTTACCAAGTTTGCCGACTGTTCATTTTTGAGTTAAGTTGTTCTCACACCGGCAGACAGGCAGACAGACAGACAGACAGACAGACAGACGGACAGACAGACAGACAGACAGACAGACAGACAGACGGATAGACAGACAGACAGACGGACAGACAGACGGACAGACAGACAGACAGACGGCTGGACGGACGGACAGACAGACAGACAGACAAACAGACAGACAGACAGACGGCTGGACGGACGGACAGACAGACAGACAGACAGACAGACAGACGGCTGGACGGACGGACAGACAGACAGACAGACAGACAGACGGCTGGACGGACGGACACACACATACACATACACACACATACACATACACACACACATACACACATACACACACACATACACACATACACTCAGACACACACACAGAGCTTTCTCTAAAATGCTTTTTTTTCTGATTCAGATAGTCTCGAAACGTATACTTCTTGTGAAATTTCAGTATCAATTTTTTTGGTGGAATACAATGCTTCCTGTGCTTACAATAAGTACGTAGCAGAAAAAGTAAAAAGCCATTTTCATTTACACCTGAAGCGAACAACATAAATGCTAGAAAAATTAAAGAATATAACCATATCAGAAGTGGTTAATATCCAGAATATTTTAAGCCAATAGTGCCTACCATGGTCAGAGAAAAGAGTCGAGCTTCTGTAATAGACGAATTCAAACTACAAACTAGAAGATTTGCTTGGAGTTCACCGTTATTTTCGACATCTTATGAGAAGTAAAGCTAGGAAAAGGGTCAGGATGCAGGAAAGGAAGAATTAGAATGCGTTGGCTTGAGGGATGTAACAAAGTTAAATTGAACAGAGCTATAAACAACTGCACAAAAAAGAACTGGTGAAATATATTCAAACAGACTGCGCTTCAAACACGTGACTCCATAAAGTACTCCTTTCCACTTTAATGACATTTCTAGTTACTAAATTGATCTAGAGAAAAGTCTTAGTTGTAATATTCAGAAAGAACCAACAACATCGCACTTTAGTTATTCTAAGTTTTCCCATGTTTCGTTTTGTTAGCTGATTTTTCATGTGAGGTGTTTACAAAATTATTTTACATGTATTAGTCGTAAGTTTTTTTTAGGTAAAATCTGACTTTACCCTGGCAGGTGTTTCAAACCAATGGAGAAATATATTTTAGAAGCAATAAAAACTGGGGTATTAATAAAGAAGTTTCGTAAAAGGTTGATAATTCTTAATTTGTATATATTTCTCTTCCATCAGTTCAAAACACCCTTTGTCACTGTAATTTAGTGAAGCAGATAATGGCAGATGCTTTTGTAAAATTTCCAGACTTGCCTTTACACGGAAATACTTTCATTTCTGTACTTTCTCAAATTTGACTTTCAACTATGATTAACATCTCATACATTTGAATTTGAAGCGTAACTGAGTCGTACGGTTTGAATTTTCTATAAATAGTCCACGATATCCTCGTTTTTCTCTGTGAACCCTTCATAGATTACAGGCAAAAAGTTTTAAATAATAATTTGAAAAATCATTAAAATGTAGATCACATGATTTTCTTCTTCAAACAAAGCTTACACATTCTTCTATCTACTTTTTATTAACAGAGATAAACCTTGATTACTATAGTACGCTAAATGATAGTCGGTTTTTAAAAGGCCGATCGTTTTGTGATGCCTTTGAAATGTCACGTTCCTTGCATGGGCATCTGAAAAATAGAATAATTACTTTATCGCTTGAAGGAGTATAACTATCTGAAAATTCATACTATGGACAAAGAATAGCTAAAACAGTTAACGCCACAAAAATGTGTATTACCTGTGTTCTTTAGCACGATCTAAATAATTGTCTGTATAGTAAGATTTGTTCATCTCTCACGGTGTAGTATGAGTAATACTACACATTACTTCATTCATTCCCAGAGACTTCAAGGTAGGTACATGTTTAGTTTAGCGTGAAAATATCTATAGTATTTTCATCAGATTTTTAAAGCCATTTTAGGAAAAATAAAAAATAACGACGAATGTTCCATTTAAATGTAGTTTGGTTAGGTTTCCTTATTCTACCTTCGTTTCACACGTTTAGTAGATACTGAAATTAAATGCTAAGTTTGGAAGTTAACCGACTCTGCATTTTTGAGTAATGCAGTTCTCTCTCTCTCTCTCTCTCTCTCTCTCTCTCTCTCTCTCTCTCGCAAACACACACACACAGACACACACACACACACACCACACACAACACACTCACTCACTCACTCACTCACTCACTCACTCACTCACTCACTCACTCACTCACTCACTCACTCACTCACAGATTCTTCAGTGAGGACTGAAAAATACAATGCTATAGCCGGGATTTGAACCACGGATCTTCCGCTTATCGAGCGGCTGCTTTAACCACTAAGCTACCACGGCCAACTTGTCAGTACGACATTAAATACCCAGCTGATTCGTACTTTTCCCGGTTTCCCAGTAAGCTTGTTGGCATAAATAAATAATAATTGTTTTTGTTTGTTTAATTCAGGTGTTGAAAGACGTGTTCTGGTGAAAATGTCGGTATTGAATATTTGGATGGAATACAATACTTTCTCTACTAACAAGAGGTAAAAAGCAGAGGAAGTAAACATTGAATGGTATTAATGGAAGTAATTGCTCAGGTTGCATGTGCCTCATACTCTTGACAGTTGATGGCTGACTCTTTATAGTGAGTCCAGAAAGTATTTTGTCTCCACTTCCAACAAATTACAATAGTCACATTAACAGAGGCAAAATCCTCATTTTTAGTGTTTACAACACTAAACGATGTTGCAGCTAAAGTGTTCTGGTGTTTTTCAACATTTTTACTTCTCTACTACGTATGAAAGGGAAGCATTCCATTTCGTCCAAAAATTCGACGTCGAGATTTCACCAGGAATATTTCTTCTGACGCCCTTGAACCCAAAGAAAGCATTTTGACAAAAAGATCCGCATGGATATCTGTGAACAGCATAATTCACAAACGGAAATTCGGTATTTGGTGCTTATGTAAGCTCGGTACCTGTAAGAGATAAAGCGAAATCTTACTATGCAAAAAATTAGATCTTATTAAAGCACACAATTTAAATCAAATACATTTTTGGTGCATTAACCATTTCCGAGATATTCCTTTTTTTTGGGGGGGGGGGTGAACTTTCAAATACTTATACTTTTCTGAAATGGGAAGTACTTATTCATTTGTACTTTTTCTTCACTTCTTCCTTCCTTCCTTTCTTCCCATGCGCGTCGGCAGACTTTTTCTAGGGGGGGGGGGGGGGCCGCATGTTTTAAGTTTGCAATCAAACAATATTGATTCATTATTCTGTTGCCAAACGTTATGGTATATATTGTGGATAAATGTATTAATTAGTGCTGAATAAAAGTTTTTCTTTACATGAAAATTAGAACAATACCCTAATTATGGATTGCACATTAAATTCATTCATTTCAAAGGCGGGGAGGGGGGCCGGCCTCCCCCTTGGCCCCCTTCGCAACCCCCATGTTTCTTCCTTCCTTGCTTGCTTGCTTCCTTCCTTGTTTCCTTCCTTCCTTTCTTTCACACCTACTCCCTTCCCTCCCTTTCCTTTCCCTCCCTCCCCGTACCTACTCTCCCTTCCCATTCCCTCCTTTCCCCTGCCTACCTTTCCATCTCTCCCCTCCCCCTTCCTTCCCCCTGCCGTCCCTCTCACTCCCATCCCTCTCCTCCCCTTCCTTCCCTTCCCTTCGCGTCTGCTTGCAGTCGTCCTGTAGACATATAACAATAAGGGGTAGTTGCCGCATTTAAATCGCAATGGGGCGCAAAGGCCTGGAAACTAACATTGAGAAAAGAAGCCATTGTTAGTTTTATAACCAAGGAAAAATTTTTTCAGAAGTAGCTCTTGCTGTTACAATTTTCAGCATCGTTAAAAACTACAAAGAAATGAAAACAGTCATCAGCAGTGCAAGACAAGGACCTTTGTGTAAGCTTGTAAGCTTAGCCCTAGGAATAGGAAGACAATCGTGAGAATGATGCAGAAAGATCCACGAATTTCAGCACCTAAAATCACAGTCTATTTGAGAGAAAACCTAGGAAAAAGGAGTTCATGTCTGAACTGTCACCAGAATGCTGAATAGTGGTGGTTTCAATGCCCGAGTACCCTGACAAAACCCTACGACAGTAAACCAAATCAGAAAAGGCGCAAGCAATTTGTAGAGGAATTTGTTGGAAAAGACGAAGAGTTCTGGGAAAGTTATTGTGGTCGGTGTGTACCACAGTGAAAGTATAACGACAGAAGAATACTGAGTGGGATCTTACATAGAGACGCTAATGCTTTGGGTTGGGGATATATGTTTTCATTGGGTGTCGGCAAAATTGTTATAAGCGATAGGATCATGGACAAGCATATCTAGTTGAACATACTGAAACAAAATGTAAAAGTTAGCGCTGAGAAGTTAGGTTTAGATACCAGTTTCTACTTGCAGAAGGATAATGATTCCAAGGACACTGAACTTATAATGTGATACAATTGTACTATATAAATGAAATGTCAATTATTGGTGTCGGAATACTTTTGCCTGTCTCTGTACGTAACATATACATAAAACTCCAGAGCGACCGTGACGTGAAAGATAGCAGTTACTCAGGTAAGAAAAGCGGTTCATCTGATTCAAACAATTTAACCCGTCATATGGCATCAAAGTCTTTAAACATGTAGATGATTGCTATAGTCCCCTACAGAGTCAGTAATTATTCTGAACAGATGCAATTGTATCACGAGAATTGTTTAACTGTCAGATTTCGTGTCAAAGATACATTGTGCAGTCAACTGCAAGTACACATGAGCTCAGGTTACGAGAGCAATACACCAGTTCAAAGAACAATACCAACAAGGAAGCTTCTTTTTCTCTTTTTGGAGAGGGGGTCAGCACGTCTGCAGGATGTGGTTCTCAAATACTATTGTGTACTCCCCAATATTTCTTGCATTTGTTGGAAGCTTCTCAAGAGTTTCTAAAACCAAAATTACACCAATCGGGGCAGAGAGGCATTCGGATATTTTGTATAAAAATGTAATGTGTTACACTCATATGACTTTCTCTAATCTTCTACTAACTATTCTTACAAACATTCCTCTATCTTCTTCATGTTAGTTGAGAAAAACATTTGCAGAAATGATCTAGTTGCTAACTTTCTTATTGGCGCTAGGGAAATATGGGAATACAGTAGACTTTGCATGATAGTCATATCCTCAAAAGCTGGTCGCTATATGAAGGCTTTGAAATTCCGTTCTCTCTGCACGGAAAAGACATAAAATAGTGAATTATGACCTACCATTTGAGAAAAGTTTAAGTACTGCAAAACTCACACAAATAACAATGAATATCTCCAAAATGGACCACTCTTTCCCTCCAACCATCCGTGCGTCCGTCCCTCCCTTCAGCCCTCCATCCGCACGTCACTCTCTCCAACCATCCGTGCGTCCCTCCCTCCCTACAGCCCTCCATCCGCCCGTCGATCCCTCCAACCATCCGTGCGTCCGTCCCTCCCTTCAGCCCTCCATCCGCACGTCACTCTCTCCAACCATCCGTGCGTCCCTCCCTCCCTACAGCCCTCCATCCGCACGTCACTCTCTCCAACCATCCGTGCGTCCCTCCCTCCCTACAGCCCTCCATCCGCCCGTCGATCCCTCCAACCATCCGTGCGTCCCTCACTTCCTACAGCCCTCCATCCGCCCGTCGATCCCTCCAACCATCCGTGCGTCCCTCCCTCCCTACAGCCCTCCATCCGCCCGTCGATCCCTCCAACCATCCGTGCGTCCCTCCCTACCTACAGCCCTCCATCCGCCCGTCGATCCCTCCAACCATCCGAACGTCCCTCCATCCCTTCAGCCCTTCATCCGCACGTCACTCTCTCCAACCATCCGTGCGTCCCTCCCTCCCTACAGCCCTCCATCCGCCCGTCGATCCCTCCAACCATCCGTGCGTCCCTCCCTCCCTACAGCCCTCCATCCGCCCGTCGATCCCTCCAACCATCCGTGAGTCCCTCCCTCCCTACAGCCCTCCATCCGCCCGTCGATCCCTCCAACCATCCGTGCGTCCCTCCCTCCCTACAGCCCTCCATCCGCCCGTCGATCCCTCCAACCATCCGTGCGTCCCTCCCTCCCTACAGCCCTCCATCCGCCCGTCGATCCCTCCAACCATCCGAACGTCCCTCCATCCCTTCAGCCCTTCATCCGCACGTCACTCTCTCCAACCATCCGTGCGTCCCTCCCTCCCTACAGCCCTCCATCCGCCCGTCGATCCCTCCAACCATCCGTGCGTCCCTCCCTCCCTACAGCCCTCCATCCGCCCGTCACTCCCTCCAACCATCCGTGCGTCCCTCCATCCCTTCAGCCCTTCATCCGCACGTCACTCTCTCCAACCATCCGTGCGTCCCTCCCTCCCTACAGCCCTCCATCCGCCCGTCGATCCCTCCCACCATCCGTGCGTCCCTCCCTCCCTACAGCCCTCCATCCGCCCGTCGATCCATCCAACCATCCGTGCGTCCCTCCCTCCCTACAGCCCCCCATCCGCCCGTCGATCCCTCACACCATCCGAACGTCCCTCCATCCCTTCAGCCCTTCATCCGCACGTCACTTGCTCCAACCACCCGTGCGTCCCCCTCCCTAAAGCCCACCATCCGTCCGTCGCTCCTTCCAACCATCCGTGCGACCGTCCCTCCCTTCAGCCCTCCATCCGCCCGTCGATCCCTCCAACCATCCGTGCGTCCCTCCCTCCCTACAGCCCTCCATCCGCCCGTCGATTCCTCCAACCATCCGAACGTCCCTCCATCCCTTCAGCCCTTCATCCGCACGTCACTTGCTCCAACCACCCGTGCGTCCCCCCTCCCTAAAGCCCACCATCCGTCCGTCGCTCCTTCCAACCATCCGTGCGTCCGTCCCTCCCTTCAGCCCTCCATCCGCCCGTCCCTCCCTCCAACCATCCGTGCGTCCCACCCTCCCTTCAGCCCTCCATCCACACGTCACTCCCTCCAACCATCCGTGCGTCCCACCCTCCCTACAGCCCTCCATCCACACGTCACTCCCTCCAACCATCCGTGCGTCCCACCCTCCCTTCAGACCTCCATCCGCCCGTCCCTCCCCCCAAACATCCGTGCGTCCCTCCCTCCCTACAGCCCACCATCCGCCCGTCACTCCCTCCAACCATCCTGGCGACCCTCCCTCCCTTCAGACCTCCATCCGCCCGTCACTTCCTCCAACCATCCGTGCGTGCTCCCTCCCTACAGCCCACCATCCGCCCGTCACTCCCTCCAACCATCCTGGCGTCCCTCCCTCCCTTCAGACCTCCATCCGCCCGTCCCTCCCTCCAAACATCCGTGCGTCCCTCCCTCCCTACAGCCCACCATCCGCCCGTCACTCCCTCCAACCATCCTGGCGTCCCTCCCTCCCTTCAGACCTCCATCCGCCCGTCACTTACTCCAACCATCCGTGCGTCCCTCCCTCCCTACAGCCCTCCATCCGCCCGTCACTCCCTCCCACCATCAGTGATTCCCTCCCTCCCTACAGCCCTCCATCCACCCGTCCCTCCCTCCAAAAATCCGTGCGTCCATCCCTCCCTACAGCCCACCATCCACCCGTCACTCCCTCCAAACATCCGTGCGTCCCTCCCTCCCTACAGCCCTCCATCCGCCCGTAACTCTCGTAGCCATCCGTGCGTCCCCCCCTCCCACCAGCCCTACATCCGCACGTCCGTCCCTCCAAATATCCGTGCGTCCCTCCCTCCAGCCCTCCATCTGCCCCTCACTCTCTCCAGCCACCCGTGCGTCACTACCTCCCTTCAGCCCTCCCCACCACCCCTCAGTCCCTCCGACCATCCGTACGTCCCTCCCTTCCTACCGCCCTCCATCCACCCGTCACTTCCATCAACCATCCGTGCGTTCCTCCCTCCCTTCAGCCCTCCATCCGCACGTCACTCCCTCCAACCATTCGTGCGTCCCTCCCTCCCTTCAACCCTCCCTCCGCCCGTCACTCCCTCCAACCATCCTTGCGTCCCTCCCTCCCTACAGCCACCCATCTGCCCGTGCCTCCCTCCAACCATCCGTGCGTCCCTCTCTCATTACAGACCTCAATTCGCCCGTCACTCCCTCCAAGCATCCGTGCGTCCCTCACTCCCTTCTACCCTCCATCCGTAGTCACTCCCTCCAACCATCCGCACGTCCCTCCCTCCCTTCAGCCCTCCATCCATCCATCCCTCCCTCCATACATCCGTGCGTCCCTCTCTTCCTGCAGCCCTACATTCGTTCGTCGCTCCATCCATCCACGCGGCTCTCCCAACCTTCAGCCCTCCATCCGAATCTATCTCCCTGCATCGGTCCCTCGCTCCCTCCATCCATCCGCCCCTCCCTCCATCCGTCCCTCCCTCCGTCCCTCCCCCCATTCATCCGTCCCGCCATCCATGCGTCCCTCCCTCCATCCCTGCATTCGTCCCTCCCTCAACAATCTGTCCCTCCCTCCCTTCATCTATCCGTCCCTCCGTCCATCCCTAAATCCGTCCCTCCATCCATCCGTCTGTCCTTCCATCCATACGTCCATCCCTCCATCCATCCATCATCCCGACCCTCCCTCCATCCATCTGTTCGTCCCTCCATCCATCCATCCGTCCCACCATCCATCCGTCTGTCCCTCCAGTCATCCTTCCGCCCGTCCCTCCCTAATCCATCCGTGCGTACCTCCATCCGTCCATCCGTCCGTCCCTCCATCCGACCGTCCGTCCCTCCAACCATTCACCCAACCGTCCCTCCCTCCATCCATTCATCCCTCCGTCCCTCCATCCACCCGTCCGTCCCTCCATCCATTCATCCGTCCGTCCCTCCATCCGCCCGTTCCTCCCTCCATCCATTCATCCGTCCGTCCCTCCTTCCGCCCGTCCGTCCCTCCATCCATTCATCCGTCCGTCCCTCCTTCCGCCCGTCCGTTCCTCCATCCATTCATCCGTACGTCTCACCATCCATTCATCCATCCGTCCCATCCTCCATCCATTCATCCGTCCGTCCCTCCATCCGCCCGTCCATCCCTCCATCAACTCATCCGTCCGTCCCTCCAACCATTCTACCGTCCGCCCCTCCATCCATCCAACCGTCCGTCCCACCATCCGCCCGTCCGTCCCTCCACCCATCCATCCGTCCGCCCCTCCATCCATTCATCCGTCCGTCCCTCCAACCGCCCGTCTGTCTCTCCATCCATTCATCCGCCCGTCTGTCTCTCCATCCATTCATCCGCCCGTCCCTCCATCCATCCGTCCCTCTCTCCACCTCTCCGGCCGTCCGTCTCTCCACCTATCCGTCCGTCCGCCTCTCCATCTATCCGTCCGTCCGTCTCTCCCCCTAACCGTCCGTCTCTCCACCTATCCGTCCGCCCGCCTCTCCACCTATTCGTCCGTCCGCCCCTCCACCTAACCGTCCGTTCGGCCCTCCACCTATCCGTCCTTCCGCGTCCCCATCTATCCGCCCGACCGTCCGTCTCTCCATCCATCCGTCCGTACCTCCCTCGATCCATCCGTCCGTTCCTCCCTCGATCCATTCGTCCGTCCCTCCATCCATCCATCCGTACTTCCCTCGATCAATCCGTCCGTCCCTCCATCCATCCGTCCATCCGTACCTCCCTCGATCCATCCGTCCGTCCCTCCATCCATCCATCCGTCCAACCGTACCTCCCTCCATCCATCCGTCCGTCCACCCTCCATCCATCCATCCGTAGCTCCCTCGATCCATCCGACCGTCCCTCCATCCATCCGTCCGTTCCTCCCGCCATCCATCAGTCCGTCCGTCCCTCCATCTATCTATCCACCCGTCCCTCCCACCATTCATCCATCCGTCTGTCCCTCCATCAATCCGTCCGTCCCTCCAATCGTCCGTACCTCAATTCATCCGTCCGTCCGCCCCTCCCACCATCCGTCCGACCCTTCATCCATCCATCCGTTTGTCCCTCCCTCCATCCATCTGTCCCTCCCTCCATCATTCCGTATCTCCCTCCATCCATCCGTCAGTTCCTCCAACCATCCTTCCGTCCGTCCCTCCATCCATCCATCCGTCCCTCCCCCATCCGTCCGTCCGTCCCTCAATCCATCCAACACACCTCCATCCATCCGTCCGTCCGTGCCTCCATTCATCCGTCCCTCCATCCATCCGTGCATCCCTCCTTCCATCCACTCATCCATCCATCCATCCATCCATCCATCCGTCCGTCCGTCCGTACGTCCGTCCCTCCGGCCATCCGTCCCTCCACCTATCCGTCCGTCCGTCTCTACATCTATCCGTCCGACCGTCTCTCCACCTATCCGTCCGTCCGTCCCTCCATCTATCCGTCCGTCCATCTGTCCAGCTATCCGCCGTCCGTCTCTCCATCTATCCGTGCGTCCGTCCCTCCATCTAACCGTCCGTCCGTCTCTCCATCTATCCGTTCGTCCGTCTCTCCACCTATCCGTCCGTCCGTCCCTCCATCTCTCCGTCCGTCCGTCCGTCTCTCCATCTATCCGTCCGTCCCCCCGTCTCTCCATCTATCCGCCCGTACGTCTCTCCTTCTATCCGTCCATCCGTCCGTCCGTCTCTCCATCTATCCGTCCGTCTGTCCGCCTCTCCATCTATTCGTCCGTCCGTCTCTCCATCTAACCGTCCGTACGTCCCTCCACCTATCCGTCCGTCCTTCCGTCTCTCCACCTATCCGTCCGTCCGTCCCCGCATCTATCTGTCCGTCCATCCGTCTCTGCATCTATCCGTCCGTCCGTCTCTCCCGCTATACGTCCGTCCGTCTCTCCCGCTATCCGTCCGTCCGTTTCTAAATCCATCCGTCCGACCGTCCCTCCATCAGTCCGTGCATCCGTCTCTGCATCTATCCGTCCGTCCGTTTCTCCATTTATCCGTCTGTCCGTCCCTCCATCTGTCCGTCCATCCGTCTCTGCATCTATCCGTCCGTCCGCCTCTCCCGCTATCCGTCCGTCCGTCTCTCCATCCATCCGTCCGTCCGTCCCTCCATCTATCCGTCCGTACGTCTCTCCATCTATTCGTCCGTCCGTCCCCCCATCTATCCGTCCATCCGTCTCTGCATCTATCCGTCCGTCCGTCCCTCCATCTATCCGTCCGTCCGTCTCTCCATCAATCGGTCCGTCCGTCCCTCCACCTATCCGTCCGTCCGTCCCTCCATCTATCCGTCCGTCCGTCCCTCCATCTATCCGTCCGTCCCTCCATCTATCCGTCCTTCCGTCTCTCCATCAATCGGTCCATCCGTCCCTCCATCTATCCGTCCGTCCGTCCCTCCATCTATCCGTCCGTCCCTCCATCTATCCGTCCATCCGTCCCTCCGTCTATCCGTCCGACCGTCTCTCCATCAATCGGTCCGTCCGTCCCTCCATCTATCCGTCCATCCGTCCCTCCATCTATCCGTCCGTCCGTCTCTCCATCAATCGGTCCGCCCGTCCCTCCATCTATCCGTCCGTCCGTATCTCCATCAATCGGTCCGTACGTCCCTCCATCTATCCGTCCATCCGTCCCTCCATCTATCCGTCCGTCCGTCCCTCCACCTATCCGTCCGTCCCTCCATCTATCCGTCCATCCGTCCCTCCATCTATCCGTCCATTCGTCTCAGCATCTATCCCTCCGTCCGCCCCTTCATCTATCCGTCCGTACGTCTCCCAATCTATCCGTCCTTCAGTCTCTCCATCTGTCCGTCCGTCCGTCTCTCCATCTATCCGCCCAACCGTCCCACCATCTATCCGTCAGTACGTCTCTCCATCCATCCGTACATCCGTCCCTCTATCTATCCGTCCGTACGTCTCTCCATCTATCCGTCCGTCCGTCCCTCCATCTATCCATCCGTCCGTCCGTCCGTCTCTCCCGCTATCCGTCCGTCCGTCCATCTATCCGTCCATCCGTCTCTTCATCTATCCGTCCGTCCGTACGTCTCTCCATCTATCCGTCCGTCCGTCTCTTCATCTATCCTTCTGTACGTCTCTCCATCTATCCGTCCGTCCGTCCGTCCCTCCATCTGTCCGTCCATCGGTCTCTGCATCTATCTGTCCGTCCGTCTCTCCCGCTACACGTCCGTCCGTCTCTCCCGCTATCCGTCCGTCCGTTTCTAAATCCATCCGTCCGACCGTCCCTCCATCTGTCCGTCCATCCGTCTCTGCATCTATCTGTCCGTCCGTTTCTCCATTTATCCGTCTGTCCGTCGCTCCATCTGTCCGTCCATCCGTCTCTGCATCTATCCGTCCGTCCGTCTCTCCCACTATCCGTCCGTCCGTCTCTCCATCTATCCGTCCGTCCGTCCCCGATCTATCCGTCCATCCGTCTCTGCATCTATCCGTCCGTCCGTCCCTCCATCTTTCCGTCCGTCCGTCTCTCCATCTATCCGTCCGTCCGTCTCTCCCCCTAACCTTCCGTCTCTCCACCTATCCGTCCGCCCGCCTCTCCACCTATTCTTCCGTCCGCCCCTCCACCTAACCGTCCGTTCGGCCCTCCACCTATCCGTCCTTCCGCGTCCCCATCTATCCGCCCGAACGTCCGTCTCTCCATCAATCCGTCCGTACCTCCCTCGATCCATCTGTCCGTTCCTCCCTCGATCCATTCGTCCGTCCCTCCATCCATGCATCCGTACCTCCCTCGATCCATCCGTCCGTCCCTCCATCCATCCGTCCATCCGTACCTCCCTCGATCCATCCGTCCGTCCACCCTCCATCCATCCATCCGTACCTCCCTCGATCCATCCGACCGTCCCTCCATCCATCCGTCCGTTCCTCCCGCCATCCATCAGTGCGTCCGTCCCTCCATCCATCTATCCACCCGTCCCTCCCACCATTCATCCATCCGTCTGTCCCACCGTCAATCCATTCGTCCCTCCAATCGTCCGTACCTCAATTCATCCGTCCGTCCGCCCCTCCCACCATCCGTCCGACCCTCCATCCATCCATCCGTTTGTCCCTCCCTCCATCCATCTGTCCCTCCCTCCACCATTCCGTATCTCCCTCCATCCATCCGTCAGTTCCTCCAACCATCCTTCCGTCCGTCCCTCCATCCATTCATCCGTCCCTCCCCCATCCGTCCGTCCGTCCCTCAATCCATCCAACACACCTCCATCCATCCGTCCGTCCGTGCCTCCATTCATCCGTCCCTCCATCCATCCGTGCATCCCTCCTTCCATCCACTCTTCCATCCATCCATCCATCCGTCCGTCCGTCCGTACGTCCGTCCCTCCGGCCATTTGTCCATCCGTCCCTCCACTTATCCGTCCGTCCGTCCGTCTCTACATCTATCCGTCCGACCGTCTCTCCACCTATCCGTCCGTCCCTCCATCTATCCGTCCGTCCATCTGTCCAGCTATCCGCCGTCCGTCTCTCCATCTATCCGTCCATCCGTCTATGCATCTATCCGTGCGTCCGTCCCTCCATCTAACCGTCCGTCCGTCTCTCCATCTATCCGCCCGTACGTCTCTCCTTCTATCCGTCCATCCGTCCGTCCGTCTCTCCATCTATCCGTCCGCCCGTCCGTCTCTCCATCTAACCGTCCGTACGTCCCTCCACCTATCCGTCCGTCCTTCCGTCTCTCCACCTATCCGTCCGTCCCTCCCCGCATCTATCCGTCCGTCCGTCCGACTCTCCATCTATCCGTCCGTCCGTCTCTCCACCTATCCTTCCGTCCGTCCCTCCATGTATCCGTCCGTCCTTGTCTCCATGTATCCGTCCGTCCGTCTCTCCATCTATCTGTCGGTCCGTCCCTCCATTTATCCGTCCGTCCGTCTCTCCATCTATCTGTCGGTCCGTCACTCCATTTATCCGTCCGTCCGTCTCTCTATCTATCTGTCGGTCCGTCCCTCCATTTATCCGTCCGTCCGTCTCTCCACCTATCCGTCCGTCCGTCCCTCCATCTCTCCGTCCGTCCGTCCGTCCGTCCGTCTCTCCATCTATCCGTCCGTCCCCCCGTCTCTCCATCTATCCGTTCGTACGTCTCCCCATCTATCCATCCGTCCGTCTCCCCATCTATCAATCCGTCTCCCCATCTATCCGTCCGCCCGTCTCTCCATCTATCCGTCCGCCCGTCTCTCCATCTATCCGCCCGCCAGTCTCCCCATCTATCCATCCGTCCGTCTCTCCATCTCTCCGTCCGTCCGTCTCTCCATCTCTCCGTCCGTCCGTCTCTCCATTTATCCGTCCGTCCGTCTCCCCATTTATCCATCCGTCCGTCTCCCCATCTATCCGTCCGCCCGTCTCTCCATCTATCCGTCCGCCCGTCTCTCCATCTATCCGTCCGCCAGCCTCCCCATCTATCCATCCCTCCGTCTCTCCATCTCTCCATCCGTCCGTCTCTCCATCTCTCCGTCCGTCCGTCTCTCCATTTATCCGTCCGTCCGTCTCTCCATTTATGCATCCATCCGTCTCTGCATCTATCCGTCCGCCCGTCTCTCCATCTATCCGTCCGTACGTCTCCCCACCTATCCGTCCGTCCGTACTTCCATCTATCCGTCCGTCCGTCTCTCCATCTATCCGTCCGTACGTCTCCCCATCTATCCGTCCGTCCGTCTCTCCATCTATCTGTCCGTACGTCTCCCCATCTATCCGTCCGTCCGTCCATCTCTCCATCTATCCGTCCGTACGTTTCCCCATCTACCCGTCAGTCCCTCCATCTATCCGTCTGTCCGTCCCTCCATCTATCCGTCCCTACGTCTCTCCATCTCTCCGTCCGTCCGTCTCTCCATCTATCCGTCCGTCTTTCCATTTATCCATCCATCCGTCCCTCCATCTATCCGTCCGTCCGTCCCTCCATCTATCCGTCCGTCCCTCCACCTATCCGTCCGTCCGCCCCTCCATCTATCCGTCCATCCGTCTCTCCATCTATCCGTTCGTCCGTCTCTCCATCAATCGGTCCGTCCGTCCCTCCATCTATCCGTCCATATGTCCCTCCGTCTATCCGTCCGTCCGTCTCTCCATCAATCGGTCCGTCCGTCCCTCCATCTATCCGTCCATCCGTCCCTCCACCTATCCGTCCGCCCGTCCCCCCATCTATCCGTCCATCCGTCCCTCCATCTATCCGTCCAACCGTCTCAGCATCTATCCGTCCGTCCGTCCCTCCATCTATCCGTCCGTACTTCTCCCCATCTATCCGTCCGTCCGTCTCTCCATCTATCCGTCCGTCCGTCTCTCCATCTATCCGTCCAACCGTCCCTCCATCTATCCGTCCGTACGTCTCTCCATCCATCCGTACATCCGTCCCTCTATCTATCCGTCCGTACGTCTCTCCATCTATCCGTCCGTCCGTCCCTCCATCTATCCGTCCGTCCGTCCGTCTCTTCATCTATCCGTCCCTACGTCTCTCCATCTATCCGTCCGGCCGTCCCTCCATCTGTCCGTCCATCCGTCTCGGCATCTATCCGTCCGTCCGTCTCTCCCGCTATCCGTCCGTCCGTCCGTCCGTCCACCTGTCCGTCCATCCGTCTCTTCATCTATCCGTCCGTCCGTACGTCTCTCCATCTATCCGTCCGTCCGTCCCTCCATCTGTGCGTCCATCCGTCTCTGCATCTATCCGTCCGTCCGTCTCTCCCGCTATCCGTCCGTCCGTTTCTAAATCCATCCGTCCGACCGTCCCTCCATCTGTCCGTCCATCCGTCTCTGCATCTATCCGTCCGTCCGTTTCTCCATTTATCCGTCTGTCCGTCGCTCCATCTGTCCGTCCATCCGTCTCTGCATCTATCCGTCCGTCCGCCTCTCCCGCTATCCGTCCGTCCGTCTCTCCATCCATCCGTCCGTCCGTCCCTCCATCTATCCGTCCGTACGTCTCTCCATCTATCCGTCCCTCCGTCCCCCCATCTATCCGTCCATCCGTCTCTGCATCTATCCGTCCGTCCGTCGCTCCATCTATCCGTCCCTCCGTCTCTCCATCAATCGGTCCGTCCGTCCCTCCACCAATCCGTCCGTCCGTCCCTCCATCTATCCGTCCGTCCGTCCCTCCATCTATTCGTCCGTCCCTCCATCTATCCGTCCTTCCGTCTCTCCATCAATCGGTCCATCCGTCCGTCCATCTATCCGTCCGTCCGTCCCTCCATCTATCCGTCCGTCCCTCCACCTATCCGTCCGTCCGTCCCTCCATCTATCCGTCCATCCGTCTCTCCATCTATCCGTCCGTCCGTCTCTCCATCAATCGGTCCGTCTGTCCCTCCATCTATCCGTCCATCCGTCCCTCCGTCTATCCGTCCGTCCGTCTCTCCATCAATCGGTCCGTCCGTCCCTCCATCTATCCGTCCATCCGTCCCTCCATCTATCCGTCCATCCGTCCGTCTCTCCATCAATCGGTCCGTCCCTCCATCTATCCGTCCATCCGTCCCTCCATCTATTCGTCCGTCCGTCCGTATCTCCATCAATCGGTCCGTCCGTCCCTCCATCTATCCGTCCATCCGTCCCTCCATCTATCCGTCCATCCGTCTCAGCATCTATCCCTCCGTCCGTCCCTCCATCTATCCGTCCGTACGTCTCCCCATCTATCCGTCCGTCCGTCTCTCCATCTGTCCGTCCGTCCGTCTCTCCATCTATCCGTCCAACCGTCCCACCATCTATCCGTCCGTCCGTCTCTCCATCCATCCGTACATAGGTCCCTCTATCTGTCCGTCCGTACGTCTCTCCATCTATCCGTCCGTCCGTCCCTCCATCTATCCGTCCGTCCATCCGTCCATCTCTTCATCTATCCGTCCGTCCGTCTCTCCCGCTATCCGTCCGTCCGTCCGTCCATCCATCTCTTCATCTCTCCGTCCGTCCGTACGTCTCTCCATCTATCCGTCCGTCCGTCTCTTCATCTATCCTTCTGTACGTCTCTCCATCTAACCGTCCGTCCGTCCGTCCCTCCATCTGTCCGTCCATCCGTCTCTGCATCTATCCGTCATTCCGTCTCTCCCGCTATACATCCGTCCGTCTCTCCCGCTATCCGTCCGTCCGTTTCTAAATCCATCCGTCCGACCGTCCCCCCATCTGCCGTCCATCCGTCTCTGCATCTATCCGTCCGTCCGTTTCTCCATTTATCCGTCTGTCCGTCGCTCCATCTGTCCGTCCATCCGTCTCTGCATCTATCCGTCCGTCCGTCTCTCCCGCTATCCGTCCGTCCGTCTCACCATCCATCCGTCCGTCCGTCCCTCCATCTATCCGTCCGTACGTCTCTCCATCTATCCGTCCGTCCGTCCCCCATCTATCCGTCCATCCGTCTCTGCATCTATCCGTCCGTCCGGCCATCCATCTATCCGTCCGTCCGTCTCTCCATCAATCAGTCCGTCCGTCCCTCCACCTATCCGTCCGTCCGTCCCTCCATCTATCCGTCCGTCCCTCCCTCCATCTATCCGTCCGTCCCTCCATCTATCCGTCTGTCCGTCCCTCCATCTATCCGTCCCTACGTCTCTCCATCTCTCCGTCCGTCCGTCTCTCCATTTATCCGTCCGTCTTTCCATTTATCCATCCATCCGTCCCTCCATCTATCCGTCCGTCCGTATCTCCATCTATCCGTCCGTCCCTCCACCTATCCGTCCGTCCGTCCCTCCATCTATACGTCCGTACGTCTCTCTTTCTATCCGTCCGTCCGTCTCTCCATCTATCCGTCCGTCCGTCTCTCCATGTATTCGTCCGTCCGTCTCTCCATCTGTCCGTCCGTCCGTCTCTCCATCTGTCCGTCCGTCCGTCTCTCCATCTATTCGTCCGTCCGTCTCTCCATCTGCCCGTCCGTCTCTCCATCTTTCCGTCCGTACGTCTCTCCATCTATCCGTCCGTCGGTCTCTCTATCTTTCCGTCCGTCCGTCTCTCCATCTTTCCGTCCGTCCGTCCGTCCGTCTCTCCATCTATCCCTGCGTCCGTCTCTCCATCTATCCGTGCGTCCGTCTCTCCATCTGTCCGTCCGTACGTCTCCCCATCTATCCGTCCGTCCGTCTCTCCATCTATCCGTCCGTCCGTCTCTCCATCTGCCCGTCCGTCTCTCCATCTTTCCGTCCGTACGACCCTCCTTCTATCCGTCCGTCCGTCTCTCCATCTATCCGTCCGTCCGTCCGTCTCTCCATCTATCCGTCCGTCCGTCTCATCATCTATCCGTCCGTCCGTCTCTCCATCTATTCGTCCGTCCGTCTCTCCATCTTCCCGTCCGTCTCTCCATCTTTCCGTCCGTACGTCCCTCCTTCTATCCGTCCGTCCGTCTCTCCATCTATCCGTCCGTCCGTCCGTCTCTCCATCTATCCGTGCGTCCGTCTCTCCATCTGTCCGTCCGTCCGTCTCTCCATCTTTCCGTCCGTACGTCCCTCCTTCTATCCGTCCGTCCGTCTCTCCATCTATCCGTCCGTCCGTCCGTCCGTCTCTCCATCTATCCGTGCGTCCGTCTCTCCATCCGTCCGTCCGTCCGTCTCTCCATCCGTCCGTCTGTCCGTCTCTCCATCTGTCCGTCCGTCGGTCTCTCCATCTGTCCGTCCGTCGGTCTCTCCATCTGTCCGTCCGTCGGTATCTCCATCTATCCGTCCGTCCGTCTCTCCATCTGTCCGTCCGTCGGTCTCTCCATCTGTCCGTCCGTCGGTCTCTCCATCTGTCCGTCCGTCCGTCTCTCCATCTGTCCGTCCGTCGGTCTCTCCATCTGTCCGTCCGTCGCCATCTCTCCGTCCGTCGGTCTCTCCATCTGTCCGTCCGTCGGTCTCTCCATCTGTCCGTCCGTCGGTCTCTCCATCTGTCCGTCCGTCGGTCTCTCCATCTGTCCGTCCGTCGATCTCTCCATCTGTCCGTCCGTCGGTCGCTCCATCTGTCCGTCCGTCGGTCTCTCCATCTGTCCGTCCGTCGGTCTCTCCATCTGTCCGTCCGTCCGTCTCTCCATCTGTCCGTCCGTCGGTCTCTCCATCTGTCCGTCCGTCCGTCTCTCCATCTGTCCGTCCGTCCGTCTCTCCATCTGTCCGTGTGTCCGTCCGTCCGTCCGTCTCTCCATCTATCCGTCCGTCCGTCCGTCTCTCCATCTATCCGTCCATCCGTGCGTCTCTCTATCTATCCGTCCGTCCGGCTCTACATCTATTTGTCCGTCCAACGTCTCTCCATCTATCCGTCCGTCCGTCCGTCTCTCCATCTATCCGTCCGTCCATCCGTCTCTCCATCTATCCGTCCGTCCGTCTCTCCATCTATCCGTCCGTCCGTCCGTCTCTCCATCTATCCTTCCGTCCGTACGTCTCTCTTTCTATCCGTCCGTCCGTCTCTCCATCTATCCGTCCGTCCGTCTCTCCATGTATTCGTCCGTCCGTCTCTCCATCTGTCCGTCCGTCCGTCTCTCCATCTATTCGTCCGTCCGTCTCTCCATCTGCCCGTCCGTCTCTCCATCTTTCCGTCCGTACGTCTCTCCATCTATCCGTCCGTCGGTCTCTCTATCTTTCCGTCCGTCCGTCTCTCCATCTTTCCGTCCGTCCGTCCGTCCGTCTCTCCATCTATCCCTGCGTCCGTCTCTCCATCTATCCGTGCGTCCGTCTCTCCATCTGTCCGTCCGTACGTCTCCCCATCTATCCGTCCGTCCGTCTCTCCATCTATCCGTCCGTCCGTCTCTCCATCTGCCCGTCCGTCTCTCCATCTTTCCGTCCGTACGACCCTCCTTCTATCCGTCCGTCCGTCTCTCCATCTATCCGTCCGTCCGTCCGTCTCTCCATCTATCCGTCCGTCCGTCTCATCATCTATCCGTCCGTCCGTCTCTCCATCTATTCGTCCGTCCGTCTCTCCATCTTCCCGTCCGTCTCTCCATCTTTCCGTCCGTACGTCCCTCCTTCTATCCGTCCGTCCGTCTCTCCATCTATCCGTCCGTCCGTCCGTCTCTCCATCTATCCGTGCGTCCGTCTCTCCATCTGTCCGTCCGTCCGTCTCTCCATCTTTCCGTCCGTACGTCCCTCCTTCTATCCGTCCGTCTCTCCATCTATCCGTCCGTCCGTCCGTCCGTCTCTCCATCTATCCGTGCGTCCGTCTCTCCATCCGTCCGTCCGTCCGTCTCTCCATCCGTCCGTCTGTCCGTCTCTCCATCTGTCCGTCCGTCGGTCTCTCCATCTATCCGTCCGTCCGTCTCTCCATCTGTCCGTCCGTCGGTCTCTCCATCTGTCCGTCCGTCGGTCTCTCCATCTGTCCGTCCGTCCGTCTGTCCATCTGTCCGTCCGTCGGTCTCTCCATCTGTCCGTCCGTCGGTCTCTCCATCTCTCCGTCCGTCGGTCTCTCCATCTGTCCGTCCGTCGGTCTCTCCATCTGTCCGTCCGTCGGTCTCTCCATCTGTCCGTCCGTCGGTCTCTCCATCTGTCCGTCCGTCGGTCTCTCCATCTGTCCGTCCGTCGGTCGCTCCACCTGTCCGTCCGTCGGTCTCTCCATCTGTCCGTCCGTAGGTCTCTCCATCTGTCCGTCCGTCCGTCTCTCCATCTGTCCGTCCGTCGGTCTCTCCATCTGTCCGTCCGTCTCTCCATCTGTCCGTCCGTCCGTCCGTCTCTCCATCTGTCCGTGTGTCCGTCCGTCCGTCCGTCTCTCCATCTATCCGTCCGTCCGTCCGTCTCTCCATCTATCCGTCCATCCGTGCGTCTCTCTATCTATCCGTCCGTCCGGCTCTCCATCTATTTGTCCGTCCAACGTCTCTCCATCTATCCGTCCGTCCGTCCGTCTCTCCATCTATCCGTCCGTCCGTCTCTCCATCTATCCGTCCGTCCGTCTCTCCATCTATCCTTCCGTCCGTGCGTCTCTCCATCTATCCGTCCGTCCGTCTCTCCATCTATCCGTCCGTCCGTCTCTCCATCTATCCGTCCGTCCGTCTCTCCATCTATCCGTCCGTCCGTCTCTCCATCTATCCGTCCGTCCGTCTCTCCATCCGTCCGTCCGTCCGTCCGTCTCTCCGTCTATCCGTCCGTCCGTCCGTCTCTCCATCTATCCGTCCGTCCGTCCGTCTCTCCATCTGTCCGTCCGACGGTCTCTCCATCTATCCGTCCGTCCGTCTCTCCATCTGTCCGTCCGTCGGTCTCTCCATCTTTCCGTCCGTCGGTCTCTCCATCTATCCGTCCGTCGGTCTCTCCATCCGTCCGTCCGTCCGTCTCTCCATCTATCCGTCCGTCCGTCTCTCCATCTATCCGTCTGTCAGTCTCTCCATCTGTCCGTCCGTCGGTCTCTCCATCTGTCCGTCCGTCGGTCTCTCCATCTGTCCGTCCGTCTCTCCATCTATCCGTCTGTCCGTCTCTCCATCTGTCCGTCCGTTGGTCTCTCCATCTGTCCGTCTGTCCGTCTCTCCATCTGTCCGTCCGTGCGTCTCTCCATCTGTCCGTCCGTTGGTCTCTCCATCTGTCCGTCCGTCGGTCTCTCCATCGGTCCGTCCGTGCGTCTCTCCATCTGTCCGTCCGTGCGTCTCTCCATCGGTCCGTCCGTGCGTCTCTCCATCTGTCCGTCCGTCGGTCTCTCCATCTGTCCGTCCGTCGGTCTCTCCATCGGTCCGTCCGTGTGTCTCTCCATCTGTCCGTCCGTTGGTCTCTCCATCTGTCCGTCCGTCGGTCTCTCCATCGGTCCGTCCGTGCGTCTCTCCATCTGTCCGTCCGTCGGTCTCTCCATCGGTCCGTCCGTCGGTCTCTCCATCTATCCGTCCGTCCGTCTCTCCATCTGTCCGTCCGTGCGTCTCTCCATCTGTCCGTCCGTCGGTCTCTCCATCGGTCCGTCCGTGCGTCTCTCCATCTGTCCGTCCGTCGGTCTCTCCATCGGTCCGTCCGTCGGTCTCTCCATCGGTCCGTCCGTCCGTCTCTCCATCTGTCCGTCCGTGCGTCTCTCCATCTGTCCGTCCGTCGGTCTCTCCATCGGTCCGTCCGTGCGTCTCTCCATCTGTCCGTCCGTCGGTCTCTCCATCGGTCCGTCCGTCGGTCTCTCCATCTATCCGTCCGTCCGTCTCTCCATCTGTCCGTCCGTGCGTCTCTCCATCTGTCCGTCCGTCGGTCTCTCCATCGGTCCGTCCGTGCGTCTCTCCATCTGTCCGTCCGTCGGTCTCTCCATCGGTCCGTCCGTCGGTCTCTCCATCGGTCCGTCCGTCTCTCCATCTGTCCGTCCGTGCGTCTCTCCATCTGTCCGTCCGTCGGTCTCTCCATCTATCCGTCTGTTCGTCTCTCCATCTATCCGTCTGTCCGTCTCTCCATCTATCCGTCTGTCCGTCTCTCCATCTGTCCGTCCGTGCGTCTCTTCATCTGTCCGTCCGTCGGTCTCTCCATCTATCCGTCTGTCCGTCTCTCCATCTGTCCGTCCGTGCGTCTCTCCATCTATCCGTCTGTCCGTCTCTCCATCTGTCCGTCCGTGCGTCTCTCCTTCTATCCGTCTGTCCGTCTCTCCATCTGTCCGTCCGTCGGTCTCTCCATCTATCCGTCTGTCCGTCTCTCCATCTGTCCGTCCGTGCGTCTCTCCATCTATCCGTCTGTCCGTCTCTCCATCTGTCCGTCCGTGCGTCTCTCCATCTATCCGTCTGTCCGTCTCTCCATCTGTCCGTCCGTCGGTCTCTCCATCTATCCGTCTGTCCGTCTCTCCATCTGTCCGTCCGTGCGTCTCTCCATCTGTCCGTCCGTGCGTCTCTCCATCTATCCGTCCGTCGGTCTCTCCATCTATCCGTCTGTCCGTCTCTCCATCTATCCGTCTGTCCGTCTCTCCATCTATCCGTCTGTCCGTCTCTCCATCTATCCGTCTGTCCGTCTCTCCATCTGTCCGTCCGTCGGTCTCTCCATCTATCCGTCTGTCCGTCTCTCCATCTATCCGTCTGTCCGTCTCTCCATCTGTCCGTCCGTCGGTCTCTCCATCTATCCGTCTGTCCGTCTCTCCATCTATCCGTCTGTCCGTCTCTCCATCTATCCGTCCGTGCGTCTCTCCATCTGTCCGTCCGTGCGTCTCTCCATCTATCCGTCTGTCCGTCTCTCCATCTATCCGTCTGTCCGTCTCTCCATCTGTCCGTCTGTCCGTCTCTCCATCTGTCCGTCCGTGCGTCTCTCCATCTATCCGTCTGTCCGTCTCTCCATCTGTCCGTCTGTCCGTCTCTCCATCTGTCCGTCCGTGCGTCTCTCCATCTATCCGTCTGTCCGTCTCTCCATCTGTCCGTCCGTGCGTCTCTCCATCTATCCGTCTGTCCGTCTCTCCATCTATCCGTCTGTCCGTCTCTCCATCTGTCCGTCCGTGCGTCTCTCCATCTATCCGTCTGTCCGTCTCTCCATCTGTCCGTCCGTGCGTCTCTCCATCTATCCGTCTGTCCGTCTCTCCATCTGTCCGTCCGTGCGTCTCTCCATCTATCCGTCTGTCCGTCTCTCCATCTGTCCGTCCGTGCGTCTCTCCATCTATCCGTCTGTCCGTCTCTCCATCTGTCCGTCCGTGCGTCTCTCCATCTGTCCGTCCGTGCGTCTCTCCATCTATCCGTCTGTCCGTCTCTCCATCTATCCGTCTGTCCGTCTCTCCATCTGTCCGTCCGTGCGTCTCTCCATCTATCCGTCTGTCCGTCTCTCCATCTGTCCGTCCGTGCGTCTCTCCATCTATCCGTCTGTCCGTCTCTCCATCTGTCCGTCCGTGCGTCTCTCCATCTATGTATCAATAATTCATTAATCATCGTTAAACATTCGTGGCAATAGTAATTTAATATGTGTAAACATGAAACCACACCCGAATCCCTGTATAGACCGTATATCTATGGAATTTGTTAAATTATTGCAGTAACATATGATTAGGCATCCCTTAAGATGCTTGGTTTTTCTTCCTGTACCTACTTAGAGGATGCATTTTATAGCAGTAAGGTATATGGTGGCAATATCTCAGCAGAAATACTTGCTGTAGAGTCCTCTAAACCTAATGAAAGTTTAAGAACTATAAGAATAGATCCTGTTTGTGAGGGAGGGACGGAGGGAGAGAGAGCGTGTGTTCATATATGAGTTTGAGAGAGAACAGCATAAAAAGGACGGTTGGGCGAATTACTAGGTGTTTAAGTCCACGACACTAACTCAGTCCCACACCAAATTGTTCTTGGCATGGAAAAAATGTCATTAGTTCTTAGGTTTTCAAAAATCTCTCTAACGAGGTGAATTAAAATATGAAAAATTATGCCTTTGGCATATTGTCATAAAAACAAAGTCGGTATATGTTGAACTTTTTTCTAACAGACTATGATTCTGAATAAATGTTACAGTGTGGCGTATAACTGCTATTGCTCTCTTCAATATCATCAGTGAAAAATATTGGAGAGCAAGAGGATTAATGACTTCATTGTCAGAAATCCAGCATTAGCTAACAACAAATAACTGATAAACCACAAGAGTTCGACAAAAACAGAAGAGCGCATATATCGTTAAGAATGCAAATGACGATAACGCTTTTTTTAGCCTGTTACAATTTCTGAAACATTCGTGGTTGTTTGTTTCAATTGTCCATTTACCAGTGTTTAACTAACAATATCTGCTTTTTAAATATGACTATCGCCACAGCCTCCTACACAACTCTGATTGGTTAAAAGTATGTATTCGAACGCCAGGAACGTTTATTTTGGTTAGTAGGAAAGAGACACAGTTTATTTATGACTAATTTGTTGAATAGTTATGGCCTAAATGACAGTGGATAAAGGAAGTCGTTTGATTCTTACACAACCGTTCAAGAGCTGTGAAAAGAGGTGCCTAAAGTAGTGAACAAAACATCAAGAGAAACACATGGCAGAAAGAAGGGAGAAGAAACACACACACACACACGCACGCACGCACATACACACACGCACATACACACATGCACATACACACACGCACATACACACACGCACATACACACATACACACACGCACATACACACACGCACATACACACACGCACATACACACGCACATACACACACATACACACACGCACATACACACACGCACATACACACACGCACATACACACACGCACATACACACATACACACACGCACATACACACACACGCACATACACACACGCACATACACACATACACACACGCACATACACACACGCACATACACACACGCACATACACACACGCACATACACACACGCACATACACACACGCACATACACACACACGCGCACATACACACACGCACATACACATACACACACGCACACACACGCACATACACACACATACACACACAATCGCACATACACACACGCGCACATACACACATACACACACGCGCATATACACACACGCACATACACACACGTGCACATACACACACGCACATACACACATACACACACGCACATACACACACGCACACGCACACACACGCGCACATACACACATACACACACATACACACACGCACATACACACACGTGCACATACACACACGCACATACACACACATACACACACGCACATACACACACGCACACACGCGCACATACACACATACACACACGCGCACACACACGCACATACACACACATACACACACACGCGCGCATACACACACACGCGCATACACACATACACACGCGCACATACACATGCGCACATACACACATACACACACGCACATACACACACGCACACACACGCGCACATACACACATACACACACGCGCACACACACACGCACATACACACACATACACACACACGCGCACATACACACACATACGCACATACACACATATACACACACGCGCACATACACACACGCGCACATACACACACGCGCAAATACACACACACACGCACATACACACACGGATATGTGCAATACAATTGTCAATGAAGAACCGTTTCGCCGAAGAAAATACTTAAGTGTGTCAAGGATTTTGAATATTTGGAGCCATCTAGTTTATTGACAAATGTGCGAGCAATGCCGTAATGTGTTTTTATTTCAGTTCGAATGAATTTATGCACAATATAATATAGTACTAGAAATCAAACTTTGCGTGACATTTTAACGTTAAATTGTGACTAAATGCATTCAAATTAAGGAATAAATGCATTACAGCGCTGTTCACACAATGTTTGCGTGACAGTTAGTGAAATAATCAACCATTTATATCTATTCGTCAAGAAACTAGATGGCTCCAAATGTTGAACAGAAATAATTTTTTGGGTGAAACGGTTCTTTATTGACAATAATTGTATTGGGCATACTAGAACAGTGATACCAACCTCTGAAGCTAAAAGGTACCAAGCGGGACTCAGAATGTCCCTTTTCTGTACAAGGTGTCCCACGTTAAGAAAAATATGTGATCCCTAGCTTAAAACACAGGCAAAGCGATAAATTAGTAGTGGAGTTTAGGATGTAAACTAGCATATTGACCTGCGCCCTTGCAATACTAGGTTAGATACATATAATGTACTTATGTTAGGTATTGCTCCTCCTATCAGTAGATACCTACAGCGTTTCTTTTATGGAAACATTACTTCCCAAACACATA
>CM060964.1:206921903-206926903 GCA_030765045.1 Tenodera sinensis | reverse complement strand
GGCTGGAGTTGCCCCGTGGCGTTCTGTAACTCTTTTAACGCACAAAGGGATATCTACTTACGGCAATGCCGGGTGAAGTGGGCCACCTGGTACATTCCCGTTGCACCTACAAGAAAAGTAGCAATAAGATAATTTGTACAAATGTCTATCTCGGCTAGCACGAAGAAGATAATATAGGAATAAGAGTTTGTAGGAATAGTTAGTAAAAGAGCAGAAAAAGCCATGTGAGTGCAACACATCAGACTTTATTTTTGATGATACAGATGTATTGCATTAATTTGGTGAAGACTACAGACTTCGGATGTGTTTTCAGTTTTGATTGGAAATTCCAAGCTTCGTAAGGCAGTAGTCAAAAGAAGAAAAATAAGGTGTGTTTTCCCTAAAGAAGTTGTGTGGGATGGTGACATATGCATTGTTTCCATTACAGGCGAAAAGAAGATAAAGGAGGGACAGAAAGGAAAACCACTGCCTTTGAGAAGTGGATGCCATCAACTAGGAGCTCTTAGGACATGAAGAAATCTGTGTACACAAAGGAAGACAATAATGGGTTTGGGATATGGTCAAAAGACGATAATAGTTGACAAAGTGATCAAGAGATGAGCCCAAAGGCCAAAAAAACGGTACTTTTTGTGTACTTAGTTGAAGTCAAACACGGTTCCGTTAACCCCATTAACAAACAAGGAAGCACGAGACAAAGGGGCTACAACTGTCACTTTGGTACTTCTTACAGTACATCTAACACAACTCTTAGTTTTTTTCTGAATTGTTCACAATTTGAAAATTTGTTAGAGGTGCTCCCCAGATTTTCCTTATAAAACATCCCAACATTTTATATTCCTCTAAAAATTACTCTTCACTTAATTTTCTGTATGTTAACACTAGAATGCCCAGAGGGATGAAAATGTTCCCTTTCCGTTTTTAAGTCTTAACTATTTTTCAGAGAATGGTCCAAGGAAGATTTCCTGTTATAACTTTTTGGAGGTACTTTCATCATTTAAAATATCTGAGCTTTTCGCTCAATCCAATTTGAATTATATAAGGTTTTACCTCTAACGCCTAGGGTGGGCATATTGACCGTTTAAGGTAATATGGTTATTATATCTTTTTCTATGCTTGACATTTATTTTACATATTTTATATTGAAGCTATTTTAGCTTATGGTGCAAAAATGGACAATGAACTTTTATTTAGATTGACGTCATAAGCAACAACAATGGGCAATAAGACTGCCCTTCACTTCCGAAACTCAGTTTTATACGCGTGTTGAAAGTGTAAATGTATGGGAAACGCTATTTACATGAAAATGAGAAGCTTGCAGAGCTCTTGGAGATAATTCAGATGGAGGTGAACCTTTTTCTGATGACTCAGAGGGTGGGTTTTTACCGCAGAACGCTCTAGTAAATGAACAATCAAATAGCAGTGCCACGGATTCCTCACATGTTGAAAATGAACATTCACAATCTAGTAAATACGTTTAAATGTACACACCCGAAGCTATTAACAGTGAAGTGAGTTTAACTCGATTTATTGAAGTGAAGCGTGAGTCTCTAATTACTTTGTTGTGTGGCTGGTAAATACGTTATTATTATTATTATTATTATTATTATTATTATTATTATTATTATTATTATTATTATTATTATTATTATTATTATTATTATTATTATTATTATTATTATTATTATTATTATTATTATTGCTAATTTATTATACTTATAATTGTATCAATGTTAGTATGATTTTATAGTAAATGTAATTTGCTATAAATGGCGTAGTGTGTATTGATATGGGTATCATACAGAAGACAAGATTTGGGGTTGACATAGTGGATACAGGCAGTATTCAGTCAAGAAGATGGCCTGTACACTCATTCCACAATATCCTTGACCTAGGTGAAATAAATGCATATATGTTATTCAGGCCCATTACTGGGAAAAAATTCAAAGAAGAGAGTGTCTTGAGCAACTTGCAGAGGAACTACGCTCTGAGTACTTGAACAGTCGCCCACTTCGCAGGACAACAGGTGATAATGAAGGCAGTGGTGATGAACTAGAAGAGGAAATGGCACCAAAACGGAGAAAATGTCAAATTCTTAAATTCTGCAAATGTAATCAAACTACCTCTAAATGAACTGTTTGTAAGAAAATGGTCTGTGGAAAATGAAATGAAAAAAATATTTAACACAAATGTGTCAATTGTCTAGAATAATGTAATACTCAGAGCTTAAATAAAAATGAATAATTACATTGCTTTATACATTTAAACCTAAGTAAACTGATCAATTACATTTGTTTGTGTTCGATGGGTTTATTGTCTGCTTAAGAGATCTATGTCGTGTCCTCTCTCAGTTTACCAGTTATGCAAAAGTCACTCAAAATGAAAACGACTTCACAAACAATTTGCAGAAAATTCAAGATAATACATTTCATCCATCATGTAAATATCTTAACCTAAACATTAAATTAACATCATTAAAGAGCCATTTTTGGGAAAATAAAAATAGTGACACATTTTCCAAGTGAATGGTAGCTTAGGGTGAAAGCATTTTCTTGAAAACCTCTGTGTCACATCCTTGGAAGACGCTGAACTTTGCACTTTTCGCTTTTGAGTATACCATTCTTAGATAGACAGACAAAATGACGTAGCGTGCGTCCGCGCGTGTACACACATGCAAGGAGGTACGTACACACGCACATTTTTCTAAAAATTAGGTTCTTTTTTTAATTTGTTCAGAGAGGTATAAAACTTGATTTCAGGTGAAATCTCGTCATGTAATTTTTGGGTGGTACCTAATACTTCCTCTACTTACTATATCGGCAGTAGAGAAATTAATTATCTATCGGTGGATTCAAAATGCGTAAAGAACCTATTCTAATTCACTTGAACATTAATGCCGCTACAAAATGTATATAAGCTTATATACTCGACTGATTTTAAAATAATAATACCCTCTAAATGTTGCACCTGGTTTGCATGTTCAATATTTGCAGTGACTTAGAAAGCTTTCGCTCTCACTACCGGCCAAATTAAATGAGAAAATAAATTTCTTTTAATAGGAGAGAGAAAAAGTGATACTATACTTTACCCGTTCTGGTATTCCTTCAGAGTTTTATTTGATTAGTTGCAGAAAGTTGCCTTGAAAATTAAATTAATTTTAACTTTCTCATGTATGGCATCTACATTATTTGACTCAAATTTGTATATACTTGAGGTAAATATAAATTTACGATTTAAAAACAGTGGATTAATGGAGAAGTTCAATAAAAAGCAACTAATTCCTGACTTAGACTTTTTTTCCCTTCATCATATTAAAATCCATTTTCACTGTCATTGAAGATACATGTAAAAGTTGCCCTGCATGCATATAAAATTATTTTGTTAGCATTGCAGGCCAGAAGATTAAAAAATCGATACATTCTTCAATAAACTGTAAAACTAGCTAAATGAAAAACCTAATAAGGTGCCAAACCGTGGTATGGCCTGTACTTTCTGCGTATTAAAATGACAATTTTCTATCCGTCAGTTTGACAGCAAATTTTTAAAATGGAGAGGAATGATTTTGGAGTCATTGCATCGCAGCTGTGAAAATACAGTCTGTTTTGCATTTTGTAGAATCTAAAATGGCTAAGAACAAACTGCTTAATTTTAAAGCAAATTAAGGAAAATTACACAATAATGTAGTAGTGTCAAGATCATAGCGCATAGACCTGTGTTACGTGCTTGTGCGGGCTGGCGTGCTAAAGTGAACAGAGGTGGTCAAGGAGCAAGGATGGACAAAACTGACGTTGCTATCTATGTACAGTAATGTCGACACAACGCACCATACCATTTGGCTATGTGTCTTCGCAGGCTACCGGGACTGATGCGTGAATAAGGACCAGTAATGGACAACACTTAACTTTATGTACGAATATGTTTAATAAATGAAAATGCATTATGCTATCACAGAACAAAAATTCGCAGCTTTCCACATAACACAACAAATATAACTTGGCTGCTGTGATCTTAATTAGTAACTTATCAAGCTAGAGTATATACTTATTAAAACACCAAATTACAGATTAATCTGGATGTAATAGAAATAATATTGTAGCGCAGTAATCTCAAGTTACAGTGTCGTCACAGTCACTTGTACAATGTTTTTTTTTTCCGTACCAACTTAGCTACATCTGGTGATTTATTACTAGAGCACGCAACTCTATGTAGTCACCATATTCTTATCGGATGTTTAACCCTTAATCTTGGCTTTCTTAGCTTCCCAGCCAAATGATTACAATATGGAAAGGAAATGTTGCAGGTCTGATTTTAGGATACCTCCAGGTCATTAATAGCTAGACCTGAAGGAAACCTTGAGAGAAAAAGGGAGAGAGAGAATAGTGCAGACGAACGGTCCTACTAGGATTCGAACCGTGCACCTTTTGTTCACGAGTCCGTTCCTGAACAAACTCGTGTCTATGTTTTGATTTTGGAAAATAATATAAGCACATTTTTTAGGCTTCAACAAGTTAATTTTAATAATTGGGTGAATCCAGTTTGGCAGCTACCATGTTATAAGTGCACAATGCAACTTTTGAACAAAACAATACTCTTCCATGTCGGTGAATGTTTTCCGGTTGTTTATCATGAAACCTCAACGAAATCACCACACTTATGCATGATCTAGGTATACTTGGAGTACTGCCTGTTAGTAAGTGCAATATACCTTTAATGGGAGTATTAGTCTCGGCACACAGATACTATTGTTGGCCATAATTTCTTCCTGTTAAGTCATTTATTTATTACAGTTAGAAAAAGTACTCTATTTCCAATCAGAAATTCCACTTTCAGATTTCGCCTTAACCCTGCACAAAAACCCAGGATTTTCTGAAAAAAGTGTGCGCATATAAATAAATGAATGTGTATATGAGTGTGTGTGTGTGTGTTTGCGTGTGTGTGTGTATGTGTGTGTGTGCGTGTGTGTGTTTGCGCGCACGCAGCATAACTCGGAAACGAGAAATCGA